>JAOVVO010000508.1:0-60725 GCA_028564675.1 Onchocerca lupi
TATATATATATAATATTTTATTATATATATGATAAAAGCATACAAATATTCATGTAGATAAGTAGATCATTGAAAAAGGATGGGAAAACGATTTTCGTAAGTATTTAAGTTATCGAACTGAATAATAACGTTCCGATGTAAAATTTGCAATGCTATAATTCAAATTATTATAGAATTTCTAATTTATGGAAAATTTCTAGTTAAGCCGGAAAGTATGCATACATTCAGCTGCATGTTAACAACATTCAAATCATAAATAATATTCCAAGAAAAAACAATTCAGTTCCGAAGACACAGTTATCATTTACTGGATCAATATGACGGAGAATGACAGGCAGAAAATATCAGAAATCTGTATTCATTTGAAAAATTTTGATACCGGAAGAGTTATGCAATGAGAATTTCAGCTAATTTCAGTTTAATTTCATAGATGTAAATGGAAAATAATCGGAATAGATCCAAAATGAGGAAATAATTTGGAAAAAGAACAACGATTACACATCAACCAATGATGTGCCTATCATTTTTCAACAATCTTCGATTTACAAAAAGAAATAAGGACAGAGAGAAAGAGCGAGAAAAAAGAAAAAAGAGAAGTACTATCTAATTTAAATTAAACTAAATTTAAAAAGTACCATTTGTTAGCTTGCCTCTTAACAACCGAAATGCAGCAGCATCGTTATCGTATCACACTGATACAGTCACTGATGATGATGATGGTAAGATGGTGAAGTTGATGATAACGATGATGACGATGATGATGATGAATGAGTAATGTTTCCTGCAATGCACAAATCAATTTTGTAGAATTGACAAGCAAGAACTATATCGTGTGTATTATGCAAACATTAAAATTGTTATGCTAATCGATTGAATCGATAAACAGAATAAGAAGAATTTGACATGTAAACTTTATGAATTTCAATTTCTAATAAAATTGTCGAAAATTGGAATGATGTATATTTATAGAAAGACAAAATATATTTGTTCTTTTAATGCTTTTGTTTTGCTTCAAAATATGATCAAATCTTCGAAGAAAAAAGAAATTATTCAAATTTGTTTTAACAAGAAATGATCATTTTTTATAAAAAAAAGTTTGATTATGGAAAGAAACACATTCAATCGCTCAAGGTGAAAAAATGATGCCATCATATTGACAATTTATGAACCAAATCCGATTCTAATCAGATTTTTTCACAAATTTTAAAAATTGCAACAGATTATCTGAAATGATTTTATCATTACTAACGATTATAATTGATTATAATAGATGTAATAGATTATATGGCTGTGAGACTTTTCCTAATACATCGTAGTAAACACTAAAAAAGATTTATCACTATTAACAAGCAATTATTATAATTACAAAAAAAAAAGTGAAAACAAACGAGAATAATGTCAACATCAGTGAATAATGATTCTAATCTTTTATATACAGCAAAGAACAAATTTTCGATAAAATTATTATTATTGTTAATGGTTTGTTGGAAATTGCATTTAAATGATCAAATTATCACCAAATATTCAAATAATATCATAGATTTAAGTTGAAAAAAATTCTCGCTCAATATAAAGACATATTTGTATGGATGAATAACTAAGAAATAATAATGCCTTTTTGTTTTCAGCATATTTTGAATACAGAAGCTAAATGTTCTCATTGCTACCATTCGATTCATTTCTTTAAATCATCTTTAATCAAAAATCATGCTTTTGATCTGCAAAATTTGTCAAAATCAAAAAATATTTGGGTAAAATATTCGAAACGATGCTTAACTTTTGTATCAATCAAATGGTACTTAACCTTTATGACCTTCAAATTATATTATTAAAATAAACGAAACGATATTTTTGTATATCAAAATGATTTCTTTCTTCTATGCCATTATTAAATTAGCAAAAATGAAGTGATCTTCTTGCAACTATTTAAAACATTCATTGTAAAGGATAAAATGATCTTCCATTTACTTTGTCAAATTTTTTTTTTACTGATAGATTAAATTTTTTAGACGAAAATTACTTTTTTTTTTTACTATCCTTTTTCTTATTTTGATTCTTCCATCTTTTCACTTCCTTAATTATTAAAGTGAAAAAAATACCTCGTTGAATTTCATTTTTAATTTGACAATTTCTTTAATCAAACTTTTTTATCGTTATTCAAATTTTTTTCTTATCTTTTTTTTGCAGTTCTATCATCAGTAATATTTCTAATGATAATAAAACGCAGTTATTCTTTTCTTTGTTTATAATGCTTATTCAGTTTTTAATTGAAGAAGTTTCAAATGAGTACTTTTAAATTTATGAGATCTTTTGAAATTATAAATTAATTTTAAATTTTTTCAACAATTAAATTCTTGCCTCACAGCATATAACATATCGTTTAAACAATGGCATCAAATAAAATGCGATCCAACGAAACGTTATTTATATTAGTAATAAGACTGTTATTCACATTACTTAACATTAAATCGACGTTTTTAACTGCCTAAAAAGAAAGCTTCATTTTAATTAATCAAAAAAAAATCCTTCCACATTTGAATTTAAATTTGGCCTAAATTCATTTTGAAACTAACTGCTATAATTTGCCAAAAAAATTAATTACTTCCACTCTTGAATAAATTATTTCATAGTCTACTTTCTGAACAAGTAATTTTCAGCACTCAGTACTTTTTTTTTTTACTTCTTTCAACTTCTTTTTCTGTCGTAATATAAGAATCTTTTCTTCTTTTCTCAATCTCTAATCATTTTTTTTGCCTATTTCTTTTCTTTCAAATCCTTTTATACGTATAAATTTATTTCACTGGTAATTCTGGGAAAATCATTATTTGCTGTTAAAAATTTCTCGGTTTTTTATTTTTTGCATTTTACAAATACCAGAATAAAACATAATCAAAGATTTTTTTTAGGAAAAGGAAAAGAAGCAGAGAAAAAGCGGAAAGAAGGAAGAAAAAAAGTGAAATATTATCAAATCATTTGAATAAGCAGTATTTTGTAGATTTTATAATTGATATGGACTATTTTTTCTTTAAATCTATTTTGTTTAGTTTCGGCTAAATCTGACTGTCACATTTTGTGAAACAAATCAGAAATTATAAATTCTGCTCATTCAGTGGCATAGCTGAGGTATTTCTCCTTCGAAAAAAAAAAAAAGAAAAAAGAAAAAGTTGCGAAAATAATTCAGTGAAAAAACAATCTTGAACATTGAATCTAAAGAATTTGAATTTCAAAAGCTTAAAATTCTGTGAAAATCACTTCTTACTTTCTCTTTCAAAAATTTCATAGTATTTTATAAATCCAATGAATAAAGTAAATGACTAAAATAAATAACTAAACAATTGATTACAGGATGAAGAATTTGTCCATCGTTACGCATAATTAAGTTTTAGTATATTTGTTGATGTGAATAGTACTTATTTTTGTGGATTAAACCTCCAAAGTAATCATTTAAAATTGTTGTTACCTTGAAAATTAGAAGAAAAGTAAGAAAAAATTTGCCATCCAAATAGGCATCAAATATTGTGGAGAAAACAAACAAACAAAGCAATAGAATATTAAAATATATCGTTTGTTTTCGCAAAAATTCTTGAAAATTTTAATGATGAAGGAATTTTTCAAAGATGAAAAGTTTGAAAATCAAATAATTTTCGATTTGACTCTGGTATATAAAATCTTAATGCCTGGAAATGTAAGAAAAATTCAATAAAATAAATTTAATGAAATAAATTTTTTCGAATGTCATAATAATGCTTTGTCGAAGACGGAGATAAAATTATGTTATTCACAAAAAGAAACAAATTTTAAATGATCAGATTCAAAGTTGGAAAAAATTGATAAGTGGTTCTTGGCAAAATGATATTAACAATTGATGGAATTCTTTCCTTTTTTTTGAATCATTTAATTTACTTTTTTTTTATTATAGTTTTATAATGGTTTTTTTTTATTAATATATAATTAGACTAAAATGTGAAACTATTCCTTTTGTCGTCTAAAAAATGAAAACTATCATTTGGAACTTTTTTTTATATGGAAATTTGTTATTTTGATAATATTAAATATCATTTTCTTATCAGTTAACTATGTTTTAGTTATAGATGAAAGTGATTAATTCAATGAAAGATTGCATTATTCAATTATATTTCGTATATAGCGTTTACTGTTACTTATTATGCAAATATAAAAATGAATAACAGATTTAGCATATACTAACTTATTTACTTCATTTTATGAATAATAAATTAATAATAGAATTTGCATAGACAATATTAATGTATTTAACAATTTTCAATTGTTGCTTTATTTTCTTTTTAAAAATCTAACTTGTAGAAATCTAACCTTATATTAAACACAAATTCATTCTTTTTTTTTTTTTTGTGATTGTAAGATAATTACGGCAAATGATTTGATAGGTATTTCTGTAAAATCATTTGCAAATGTTTGGGTTAAAAAGAAAAAGAAGAACAAAGTGTTTGAAGATTTACGAACTGTTTAAAAATGTCATTCTTATCTTTCAATTTTTTTTTCTAATTTTCAGCGAAATAGCATTCTCACCTTTCGTTTCGCATTTTCTAATTTTATTTTTGCAAAAATATTTCTTTTTTTCTTTTCTTAGTTAGCATAGAAGGCATGTATTCATTAATTTCACGATAATCTTTGCTGATTTTGGAAACAGTATTAATAAATTTGATTATTATCTTTACATTTTATGCATGCGATTTTCTTACAAACACATATATACATATATAGAGATTTTAATGAAAAGTTTTTTGATTCCTAATTTTTTAATTTCCAATTTTCCCAATCTTTTCTACCTCAAAAATCGCATGTGCAATAAATTAGCCCATTAATGTTTTCCCGAAATTAAAGAAAAATTGATGAATTCGTCATTTGAAAAAATCTCGATAAAACATATCGCAATTTTGATTTTTGATAGAAAAAAAAATTGAAGCACCATTATTCAATTTACTATTTTATCTATTTTGATAAAGGCTATATAAACGATTTTATCATAAATCATTATTTATGTATTTATTTCCTTGTTTATTATTCATCGACTATTTCTATTTTTCATAGTTTATTTAAATTTATTTTACATTTAAACACAAATGAATATGTAGAAATTACTGGAATTATTAGGGAAGGAATCATTTGAAAGCAATTTTTATTTTTTACTTCTTGGCTGATCTATCTCTATCAAATATTAACCGATGAAAATGAGTGGTGCACAGTTGAATGTTAAATATCAGTACATTTAAAGATTTTATCAGCATAGTTTAGAAACAAAGCATCATATTTCGAAATGATAGAAATTGCGAAGAAAATGCATCGAAGAAATTGCAGAAATGATTTCGAGATGTTAAATTATAACATTTACGGATAGTAATTTATAAATCATGATTGTGATGTTATTGAATATGATAAGCTACTATAATCATGTGTGATAAGCTGCTATAATCACAACTTGTTAATTACTCCGTTTCAAAAGAAAAAAAAATAAGGCACCCTAATATCAATAAGTGAAAATTAAATTTAATTATAATTAAGTTTTATAATACGATAATTACATCTAATTTTTAAAAATCTACCTATCCTATTTTTTTCTGTTGTAATATTAAGAATTGACAGTTGGATTTCTCGTCTCTATAAAACTGTCACAACATAATTTTCGAATAAATTGATGATAAAATTTTTAAATTCGTCAAAATTTACATTTGTTTGTGCATCATTCATTCTTATCAGTTAATAGTTTAAGAATATGCATGAACCAATAAGCATGAAAATAAATTTACTTTCAAACGATTTCTTTCTTAATATTCAAAATGATCACAATAATTTTTGACACTCGCAAACAAACATAAAATAAACTTGAGCAAATTATGAAAAAAATAATAATAAACAAGTAAACAAGGAAATAAATACACAAATAATGATATGCGATAAAATCATTTTACAGTCTTTATCGAATGATCGAAATGTGGAATGAATGAACGAATGAACTAATAAATAAATATTTCTTTGCTCTCTCTCTCTTCAATTTTAATTCCATAACTCTCATTTTGATTAAAAAAGATTTCGATTGTTATAAATTCGATTTGTTGAATGAAATTAAAGCATAAAGAAACTTTACCAAATGAATCTGTTAATTATCAATATGTCATTATTGCACAATTCTAGCAATAACATCAATTTTTATTATTGCAACATTTTTTAAGCTGGCATAGTCGTATAAAAAAAAAAAATTAATCGATTGTTTATGTTATTTTATTTATCTAAACGCTTTTCGTTTCACTACAAAATATTTACATTTCAGTTTTTTATAATTAATAAATCGATGAACAATTCGATCAATCAGTACAATATATGTCCATCATTTTCATATTTTTGAAGAAACAAACTAGATGCACGAATCAATGGATAAATGTTGGATATTCCTTCGGATTGTTTGATCTCCACCTTCCTGAAGAATCAAATCTGACTTTAAAATTAGTTAATTAATAGTGATTGTCTTTCGAGCGTATTACTATCAGCTTTTTCTTAATAAATCAATGGTTATTATTATCAATTCATATTTGCTTATTTCTCAATTTTTTTTTCAAAATTTACTTCTTCTACTTCACTCACGAAAAAGAAATAAGTTCTTAAATATTCATTAAATGAATTTTTGAAACTAAATTTAAATTCATTAAATAAATTCATTAAATTAAATTCAAATTCATTCTTTGTTTGCAAGAAAATAGAAAAATATAATTTCTTCCTTCTTTCTGATAAAAAAATACTAAACTTATTCTTTCGATGAAATTATTTTAGCGATTTTATGTCTGAAAGAACATTTTCCTTTACAATAATTCGACATAATATTTGGTATCAATGCTTGCATATATTTTGTTGCTTTCAAAAATTATTTCACAAACTTTTTTAAATTTCCAAAAATTTAAACTCTGCATTTCTTTTCATCAATGATCACAAAGTGCAAAAATCAAATGTAATGATAAAGTTTCAAATTTATTTAAATTTGTTAATTGTAACATTGTAGCATCGTTGTTATCATTCCTTTTTCCTTTACTCATTTACCTGTTTTTGTTCCATTTCTCGATGAAAATTTATTTTGATAAATACTTCAGCAATTTTTGACACAAAAATTGTCATTATGAATAGTCAAAAATTTAAAATAATAGAAGTCAGAAGAAGTTTTAAATCTGAAAAGTTGTATTAAATGCGTAAAAAAGCACTTTTAATGCAAATGTAATTTGAACAAAGCACACCACTGTTTGCAGCAAAAAATAAAAGTTAATCTTTAATTTTATATGATATTATTGAATTGTCTGAGCTATTCATTGCAATAATAGATAATGAATCAATTTCTTTGAATTTCAGAATCAATAATTTTCGAGAGTAAATAAACCTACTTTTAGCTTCGAAGAATTTGAAACTATATACCGGGACCAACTGCAGTCTGATGCTCAAAAATTTATTTGTAAATCCTAATAAAAGCAAGCAATAAATTGAATGAATGAATTATTCTTCGAAATAACAAAAAATTTCAAGTAGAAATTTTAAATTCTTTTAATTCAATTTTCAGTCTAGAAGAGAAATGTATTCTAATTTTTAAGAATGCGTAATTACTTTAAATAGTATCTCAACAATCATCCAATTTGAAAGGATAGCGTCTTTAAGTAATCCATCTTGACCCAAAAATAAAATATCCAAGTTATGGTTATTCCCCTTCGATTTTATTCTTAAAAATTGAATGAATACCATCTAGTAAAATTTGGTTAAGGCATTTTAATCTCTTGGCAAATAACTCATATAGTCGACTTGAATCAGAAATTTGGAGCAATGGCAAATTTTCACGGACTCATATCAAATTCAATCAAACTATTTACATGAATATTTTAACATCTATATAATTATTAACTAAAATATCTTTTCTTATGCATAGTTAATCATTCATCTGATAAAATAATTATCCAGAAAAGACCATATAATATAATGAAAATGATTACGGTAAAATAATTACGGAAGCAATTAAATGGAAAAATTAAATAATGTCATTTAGTATTCGATTTTATGAGGCAATATTGAAAAATAGCTTGGAAACTAAATCCATTTATTATTTTCAAATAGCCTTAATAGACAATATTAAATAAGATAGTATGAGCTTGAAAGAAGAAAGTCGAAAAATTCATTTTTTTCTCACTTTTTCTCGGTTTTTTTCTATTTAAAAGAAAAATATTACTAAACTATTAAAATGATAAATGGAAGTACAAATCAATCCTCATTTTATTAATTCCGATGTTATCGATTTTTTTAGGCCGTTAACAAAACAAATTTCATCATGAATGAATGATAACCTTTTGAAATGCCTCTTTCATGACGTAACCAATTGGTAAAAAAGATTTGATATGATATTATCAATGAAAACATATAAAGATAAAAATAGCATAATTGCTGATAATTTCTTTATCGATGAAGTTTTATTTTATTTTTTTTTGCAACAAATTAAATTACTTTCGTACAATTACCAATTCTAGTAAAATAAATAATGTGTTGTTTTTCCTCTTTGTTATCCTTTCTTTTTTGTAGGATAAGTTTTAAAAAATTTATTTAATAATATGTGAACGAATATGTTAAATTTCCCAAGAGAGACGTTGCATGATTTCTTTAATGTATTAATCAATCTTTTATGGCATATATTAATGGGCAATAAATTTCTCGACGAAGTAAAAATTAATTTAACTATTATCCCTTACGTCATCTTCCATCTCTTAAGCTTATTTCTAACTATCTTATCTAATTTTCTTTTGACAATTGCAATTTAATAAATAGCTTATTCTTCCCCAATCATTTCAAAATGAATTTATGGAAAAGATAAAGATAGTCTGCATTACCATTCCTAGTTTAATTATAGTTTGAATTTAAATTTTGTTAGAATTACCACCTTAAGAATAAGATAAATTCTGATTATTTAGAATTTTTGAGCTTATCTTTTCCTTTGATCACTTTTTTGTCAGCTAGCGATAAAGATTATTTGCCAATTTTTAGCAAACTAATTTTATTTAAAATTAATAAGGAAGAAGTATGTAAATTATTATAATATACATGTTATTTGAATTTACAGCAATGGTATAAAAATATTGAAATATTTATGTTAACGATTTTTTTATGTAATTTTTTAAGTTTCTAGTCAGTTGTTTCAATTCTTTCTTTTTTTTTTTTCTTTTTTTTTTAATAGTATTCTGATATTTCAGTTCCGTTAACGACGCAAAGTTTTATTAAAAATTTAAAAACTTTTTTCGTTTCTAAGTTCATGCCTTTTTTGTACAAAATGAAGAAATTTAATTGTAATACAACCAATATAAATGTATTTGAATATAAAATCAATATGAATTAGCAATAAGGTATGCGATAAAGTTTCAAGTTCATTTCGTATTTTAATTCGTTTTTTATATAATAGATTTATGCACATTCTGAATCTTCATGTAATTCTGATTCATGATTCTGATTCTTCATATAATATCCACGGAATCAATTTGATACTTTAGTCCTTTTTTTGCACAATTTTTAAGATTTCGCGGAATTTTCCTAAAACTTGAAAAAAAAATCAATTTTTCTTCAATTCGATATAAATTTTTAAGGGAATTAATTCATTTTGGAAGCATAAAATTTTTCGACTTTAAATTTGTACAGAATAGGTCACTTTTGCATATTTTAGCTATTATTAATTGTATAGCGAAATATGGCTCATTTTTGCACTTTAAAACAAAGTACAAAAAATTGAAAATTAAAAAAGCAAAATAAAAAATGATTAGGATTAAATTTAAACAGAACAATTCAGATAAACAACCAATGAATAATTTTACTTTGATGAATTTAAGCCTTAACATAAATAAAACTAATCCAGGCTTCTTTGACTGTATAATAAAACTAATCGAGCTAAGAATAATTAGATGTAAGTAGTTCTTAAAAGATTTCTGCAATATTATAAATATTCCTTTTGATTATGGTAGTGATATGATATTGATAATTGAAATCATTCAACCGAAATTAATCGATTCCAAATGATATCATTCTTTGTTTGTTTGCTTGAAGCTTTCAAAATTATTTTTAAAATTACATTAGATGGATGTTATAAATAATATGACTAATTTTTTTCTCAATGTATTGAATAACTTAATATTTTCTATATTCCTTTGAATTTAGAAAAAGTATGTTTTTTTTTTTCACTTATTATATTACGCAAGCAGCAAAAAATGATGCAGACGAAAAAATTTTGCGAATGCAAATTATTTATAAAAATGGATTTAGTGTTTTATCTAAGAAATGACTTCAATTCAGTATGATAAATTTATATTTCACAACAAGTTTAATCTATGTTACATTCATTAATTGAATTATTTATAAGAGCTACTTCATTCTTTTACATTTCAATCAGATATGATTGTTTAAATTTTTTTTTTTCAATTTTTTTTTCTTTTTTTTCTTTTGCTCTTTGCTATCATGCTCTTCGCTGTCTTAGAATTCGTTATAATTTCATATTAATGATATAAATAAAAAAATTAAAAAGTTATTTTGGATATAATAATAAAATTCATCATGATCAATGAATTAATAAATTGACTTTCATACATTAAACTTCTTATATGTTAATTAATTAACTTTATGTATTAATTCACCAAATATTTTAGCAACAAGTAAATAAGATTAAGCAAAAAAATGAAACAGAATATAAATAAACAAAAATCGTGTATTAGGCGCAATAATAATATTATAAATAATTATTATAAGCAGTTAAATGATAAGATTAATTTATATAATTTGTTTTTAAGCAATAATATTCCTCTTAATTTTAATTAATGTAATATGTATTATACGCCAAAATTTCATTATCACATTTTAAAACTTTTTATGTGCTTCAAATTATTGTCATTTTTATTCCATTCAAAACATCAAATAAAATCATTCAAATGAGCCTAGTAAGCTTAGATCAACCTATCCATTCTTCCATATCTCTCTAGTCCTTTATTTATACCATATAAATCACTTATCTTTCCATATTTCTTATTTAAAACAACAATGAGTATAACTTAAACGACATATTTGAATTCAAAAATCGATTTGATCCGACCAACTGCATATTCGAAATAATCAATCTTAAAATGTTATCATTTCAATTTTTTAATCCAATTCATGCATCAATTTTAACTATGTAATTTCTGTTTAACATCAATTTTAATTTATCGAATACTTTTAAGAATTTTATTTTAATATAAAGATTTAATATGCTAATTAAAATACAAAAATATAATCCATAGTAAAATGTGATGTGATACATGAAATTTATAATGTGGAATTTTTTCTTTTTTTTTTTTTAACCGACATACAATGTAGAATTTCCTTTGCTTACTTCATTTTAATTAATTTTTTAATGTAATGCAATGAGTTAGATGTTTCATTTACGCTGAATGCTATAATTATGTAATTTTTGATACTCAAAAAATAATTTTCAAGCGTAATTTATCACTAAAAAACTTGCAATAATTTCATAAATGATTTTTGAAACATTAAAAACTATTCTTAGACAAGAATTTTTTATGTAGCAATGTAATTTATGAAAATAAGCGCAGCAAAACAAGAACGAAAATAGAAATGGATTCAAATCTAGTTTCAATGTTTATCTTCAAATATAAGCAAACCATTCAAATTTCATTTCAAAATTTACAATAATTTCACAAATTTTAGCGTTCATTAACAATTGCTTATTTTCTAATATTTCCAAAATTATTATAAATGACTTTTATGCAATCATAGTAATTGAATAACAAAACTCAATGTTATTCATCTAAAGGCAAAATCCTTTTCAAAAAAAAATTTTTTTTTTTTTGATAATAAAAAAATGTTTCACATTTTTCTTTTGATATTTTAATTTTGTTCTTTGCTAATCACTTTAGCGCCTTCTTACAAAAATATTGCGAAAAATAGGAGAAAAAAAACATAATCCTTATCTTTTCCCAGTATATCAATTTCAATTTCATATCTTTTTATGTGCAATTCTTAAATTGAAATTTAATTCCTAAATTTCTGAAGATCATTAATTGTGCCATGCTAGAAATACTATAATGTCTCATCATTATTTTTTCTTATTTGATTTTTTTCATGAATGCAAAGAAAAACTCTTGTTTAATTTCATGAAAATCATTAATTTTTTCTTCTAAATTTCGTCTTTTTTATTTTAAATTGCTTATTGAATTATTTTTTATTTATCGTTCAATTTGTATGTGCCAATTCTTTCGACAATAACTGAGCAAATCACTTCACTTTCTGATAAAATTTTTAGCAAAAAATATTATTGCCATTACTGATACGGCATGAGAAATGGCTTCGCTAATGGAAAAAACTATTAAATATATTTCATTTATATAAATAAAAATGAATTCGTTAATGACTTTGACGGAAGTTTTACGTCAGACTTACTATTCAATTTATGAATCATTTAGTAGAGAAGGAAATTTTGCTCACATCTTTCAGCTGGTTTTTTGACTCCAACTAGTTTTGATATTATAATCACTTCAGAAACTTTTTTTCTTTTCGATTAACTGTACTTTTTCTCTTTTTTTCTTAATTATTAAATATAATTAATAATTAATTGTTTATAATTCCTTGAGTAGTATCTTCTTATTGCTAAAAACTAATTGCGGGAATAATTAAGATATACTAGCATTTAATTAAGATATATTAGCATTAAATTAAGATATATTTTAATTAAGATATACAAGCATTATTTGGACTAAACCTTGATCTTATTATTTTTGCTATTATTGATATTGTATGAAGAAATCATTTAAATTCATTGAAATTGTCATAAAATTATTGCTTGAAGTCATCGAAATTATCATAAATAAATAAACTGTCATAAATTTTTTTCGTTAAAAACATTATTTAAACTTCATAAACTTTCTTTCCACTTTTTAAATAAAAAAAAAAAAAAAATTGGATAGAAAAGATAAAGAAGAAAACGAAAAAGAGTAGTAAATTGAATTTGACATCTTCAAAGCCTTTCAATTTGCCATAATTATTCGTTGATTTTCTTTTCCATTTAAATATTTTTTTCTGTGAATGCATCGAAATTTTATGAATTCATATCAGAAATTATCGTTTAATAAATTCATCATTCGATAAGCTTACATAACAACAAAGAAAAAAAAAAAAGAATGAAAGAAGTGTTTCATCAAATAGATGATTAACAGCATTCAAAAAAAATTTCAAAGCTCAAATAATTTAAAAAATTTAACTGATGAAAAATTTTGTCAAAAATTGCTCAAACTTGAATAAATCTTATATTAATTTAATATTAATCATTTTTGATAAAAATAAATTTCTGTTAAAAGAAAAAAAATTAATGAAATTTATTACTCGTTAAATTATTAAAGTTAGTGAACTTTTGGATATTTCTTATCTAATTTATAAGGATCTTATTGATTTTTTGCATTAAAATGAAAGAAATTGATTTGATAAAATTCATCCGAGAATAGAAATAGATCAAATATCAAAGAAACACATGCAAGATAGTCATATTGCAATTTGTTTATTAGTCTAATTAAAAAAGTTTGTTAGAAAAGTTTAGTAGAAGTGTAAGACGAAATTCTTGACAATAAATAATCAAATATTTTTAATAAATCTAATAAATATAGAATTGTCATTTATTGATTTTGGGTAAAAATGTTAGGAATGTTATGTCAGATATGCCATTTCTTGCCAGAAGCAGAATTTTTAATTCAATTTTTTTTTTTTTTTTTTTTTTTTTTTTTTTTTTTTTTTTTTTTGTTCTAACAAAACATACGAAATATAAAAGAAAAAGCATTAATTAAGTATAAACCGAAGCTTTTGCTTCACAGTTTTTTGCTTTTTTTTAATTTTTCCTGAATAATTGAAACAAAATAAACATTATGTTCGATTGTCTACGGTGTTAATCTTCTTCTTCTCTAGAAATAAACTTTTTTTTCTTCTTTCCTAAAATTATATTTTCAGCCAGTAAATGGAACATGGTCAATGTATAATATGAAATTATTTGATGAAATTTTCGAAATATCTAGAATATAATTCAAATGATATTTATATTATAGCAATTATTTTCGCTATTTATGAATATTGCGAAAAAATATTAAAATTATTGCGAGAGATTTCCTCGTTTTTTCATTTAGTTTAATTTAAAATGCTAATTAATAGGCAACTAAATTAGTATGCAAATGAAAAGTATTTACACTAAATTTAAAAAATTCATTCAATTTTTATTTTTTTTCTCGGATTTTTAACGAGAAATGGGAAAATTTTTTATCTGCGTATGCATTGGTTTATGAACGGAATGATTTCATTTCATTTTTGTTCTTATTTATAGCAAAAAAAAAAAAAGAAAAAATCGTAAAAGCGTAGACTATTAATGAATTGAATTGGTCTCAGAACTGCTTTTAAAAATTTTACACATCCGACTTCCAACAATCTTTTTTTATTCTTTCATCCATTTATTTGTTAAGTTTTTCAGATTCTCTATTTTCAAGTTGATAGTTTTCAATTATTAATCTATCCAAATAAATTGTCATCATTGGTGCTAATATATTGTAAATATTTATATTTATGAATACTTATAATATTTGTAAACTTTCGGTGGTTTTTCATGATAATCATTGATATTATGATAACAATTATTTATGCCAAGCGATATTAATGTCATCAGTTTTATGCATTTGTGAAAAACAATATCTTTGAAAAATATAATATTTGTAGACTTTTGATTTCTTTCATGATAATCATAGATATTATGATAACGATCATAAGATTCTAAAATATATCAAAAAAAAAAAAAAAAAAAAATCGGAAAAATCAAAAATTCAAAAAAAAAAAATTTTTTTCTCACAAAGTAATAAAAGGCAAAATACACTGATTATTTATCGGCTAACAATCAAAATGTTTTGACATTTTATTGATTAATTTGATATTTTCAAATGATTTGCTGACAATTCTAATTTTTCTTTTTTGTAAAGAAAAGTTTTTATACCTTAAAGTTTCATTGCATTCTTGTATATCAAAATTTTACATAATTTCTAATCATAATGGTGCATTATTAATGATAGACTTGCATTAATCAACGGTATGAAAAATCTCTGGTTGTACTTATTGATTTTCATACAAAGTTCAGTCATTTTAACTTGCAAATAAATCCTAAAAAATGAAAATTAAAATGATTCGACATTTAATTCTGTAAATACATCGATTTTAGCGACTGGCTGAAACTTATTCAATAAGTCTTAAATTATCATCTTTCTTATCACATTTCTGATATCTAATCAATGACACATGTAAAAACATTTGTAATCATAGCGTCAAATAACCATTTCTCAGGTTATTTTACAATATCATGGTAATATAGCCATAATTATCATAGTTATTATCTTTTATTCACATATCTTGTATTTTACCAAAGCAACATTGAATTTGATTAATTATTGATTTAAAAAATAAATAACTATAGCTGAGATCACTTTTATGCTAGCTCTCAAATTCATTATAAATTCATAAAACATTAAGCCCTGAAAGCTGAAAGTTTCTATCCTTTGTTTTGCCTTCATATCATTTGATCAAATTTCGAACGAATTTTATTGAAGTCTTTCTCTTCGGGAAAAAATACTTGCAAGAAACAATAATTTTCAATAAAATTCATAGTAGGTACATTGTTTTATTAACAAAAACGTTTTTATGGGTGGAAATTCTTCATTATTTTGTTGAATTATTGATTATTAGAATTTTTCTTTGCCAAACAAAGAAAATGGAAAAAAATTTCTCAAAAAAAAAGAAAAAAAACTCGACTGCAAATGTCAGATTCACCAAAACCATGAATAATCAAACGTACAATTTGTAATATTATTTGAAGCATATGTTGTCGAAAACTATGCGAACAATTTAAAGAAAAAAAAGAAGATATTGGATGAAAAGATGAAATTTGAGGCGATTGATAGATTAGTAAATATTTTTATTTTTTCAAAAATTTCGTAAAAATTTATATTTTCTTTAGTAATTTCTATTAAAAAAAAAAAAAAAAAAAAAAAAAAAAAAGATTTGATAAATAATAGTAATTTTTCGCATTTTTGAAGTTTTTATAACTCAAAATACTTCATTTAAAATATTGTGATAAATATATGCTTTTAATCTTTGATCAGTAATTTTTATTTCATAAATGAAACAATGAATTTAGGAGAAGATAATGGTTTTAAATTGCAATGAAATGATAAAGTTCGGTTTCATAAACAACCTTAGGTTAAATGTATATAATCATTTTTTGAAATTTTGATTTTCAGTAATGGCAATATTATACTATATCAGCTAATTGAAAAATTAAAACAACCTTTTTTTTTTTTTCAACTTCGAAAAATATCAAGTAGTAGTAACGAAATGTTGCATTAGTTATACTAACTTTTTAAAAATGATTTGTGTTTAATTTTATTGTTGGTAAAATTTAATTGGAACTATTTTGAAAATTAAATTATGCAAAGGTTACTGTTTACAATGAATTGATTGACAAATTTTAATAATAATTATTAACATTTTTTGATTTCATCTCAAAATCATATTTCTTATTATTCCGATCATCATATTTATCATGATCATTGTTGCAATATAGCGTTGTGAGATATTAAAATGATAAAAACTAATTTATTCTATTTCATCATCATTATAATATCTACTATAACTTTGGCGATTACATTTATTTCTTCTAACTTATTTAGATATTTAAAATTATGCTTTCTCATACTGATTTACTTCATTTTCGCATCATTACAGTTATAAATTATTATTATTGCTACTTTGTATCCATGATAAAATGCAATTGTAAACATATCAAATATATATATATATATATATAAATATGAATCTAAATCTAATTTAGTACTTTCTAGAAATATAATAAAATATGACTATAAATATATTAATTAAAACGTATTTGTATATTTACAATTACATTATTTGATATTTAACATTTAATCCATTTTCAACATATATTTGTCTTTTACATGCCGAGTCAAACTTTCCATCAATTAGTACTGGAAATCGGTGCAAATAAGATTGTTTTAGTTTTGAGTTTTGATTTTTTTTTTTTTTTTTTTTTTTGTTTCTTGTTATTAGATTGATTACGCTTTCTTTTTTTTTCTTTGACTCTTGATTTTTTCATTCATTGAGATTCTTATTTCATCAGTTTTGATTTTCTTAAACTATTTTTTTTTGAGAAAATTATTGCATTAAAACTGCATCATAATCAATATTACATTGCATATCATAATTATAGTTATATATTATAATCATAATTAAATGCTTATATATCGAAAGTTGTTTGTCTATTCTTCATTATCATAACAAAAAGTGATGCATTGAGATTTTTATTTCATTTATTTTAATTGCTAAGCTTTATTTATCTGAATTTAGTACTATCTTATCACTCCCTCTAAACTTTCATAATTATTCTGTATTTCCTGAAACAATTCCTCTCATCTGCACGGCTTATTATTATGATTTTTTATGATTATTTTCATCTATGTTTCAACAATTACTTCTGCATGCTCTACAATCCCTACATACCCTAATTATAAATCAAGTAATTAATTGATTGTTTTCTGATTATATATAATCAACATCTGTTGCGTCATTTTTACAATTATTTATTTCATCATAATCGTAACAATCAAGTTGATATTTTCCACAATTCCATAGGATTGTGTGATCAAATTTTGGTTGCTTCAATTTCATTCTTGTCGATTATATTATTATTACAGTTCTTACATTTAATTAGTTTAATTGAATTTTGCAGCATTTTAATGGTTGTTATTTACGATTATCATAGTTCGTTGAAAAAAAAGTTTTATTCCATGTTTTACTTCTTAATCTAAGTTTTAATTTACAAAAAATTTTTAATCGGATATTTTAATTCAGCAGATTTTTCCTTGTACAGCAGATATTTATCAGTTTCACTTGTAATTATATAAATAAATATATGTCGATGCCCTTCTCATAATATGAGAAGAATTTTAGCACTTTTTTTGATGAAAATTGTTCCTTAAAAAAAAAAATTTAGTTAATATCAGTCATGAATTTGATACAATTTGAAAAAAAAACTTACAATTAAAAAAGCATTAAGAAATCAATGTTTTATCAATATTTGATTCATTATTTGGAATATAAAATTTTTTTATGCAGTAGAATAACGCAAAAAAAACAAAAAAAAAAAAAAATTGGGATATAGCTGAAACATACTCAGTTACTATTTATTCATTCGTTATATCATTTCTATTCGACCAAAAATATCCGAAAAATGTTAATTCTGACTAAATTTTCATTTTTTTAAATTTAATTGCTTTCATTTGATCAAAAATTTTTCATTTCTTCTCTGCCTCACATTATTTTATTAAAATAGGAAGGTAAAAGAGAAAATGAAATGAAAATTGGAAATAGATTGTAATGTAAGAGTTCATCAAAGTAATTATAAAATGACTGAAGTTTTTTGTGTTGGCATAAAAGTTCTATATTTTTACTCAGGGAAATGAAGAGGGAAGAAAAAACTAAAAGGAAAATTTGTTTCTATTCTAATTTGATCAATTTTTGTTAGTTTGACAAATATATTGAATTTTATGGAAATTAAAAATTTTATCCAATTCCAAGTTTTATTTCTTGAAGTTAAATTTTTTTTTTTTTTTTTTTGAAATTTGGAAAATCATTTATCCAAAAAAATTATTCGCCTTTTTTTCCTTGCTTTTTTTGTAAACTTTGTTTCGGTAATTAATTTTGAATTCATTTCTTCACTAATCTACCGTTTTTTTTATAAACTTCTGTCAAGAATTAATTTTGCATTCATTCTATCATTTTTTGCTAAGACATTCTTAAACTGTAATTTTGTTCTGCGAAAATATTCCTATCAAGTTTAATGTTTATTTTTGCATTTTCCCAATTTTTCTTCTAGAATTTTAAATTTTTGAAAATTAAGAGCTTCTTGGAAATTATAACTGGACATATATGAAGTGGATCTAATATCAATCCCATAGACACCGTTTTTTGCCGTCAATTGAACTTTGGTAATCTTCGAAAACTTTATCTTAAAATTCTATATATATGTTATTTATTTCCTCGTTCTTTTTTTTGCTTTTAAAAATTATTTCTAGTATGTTTATTGGCCTTAATCTTCATTTCTTGCTCTTTCTTTATCAATTTGTGACTCTTTTAGCAAATTAATGTTCAAATATTATTTTCAATGATTTAATTCATTTATAATTTTCATTTCTCAATATTCTTGTCTCATATTTGCCGATTTTTTTTTTTTTTTGACAGTTTCATTTTTATAAACTTGTTGAATTTTTAATTTTTATAAAGCGCAAATCAGTAATGAAATATTTAAATGATCACGTAGGATATCATTAAATTATGACTTGTTTATTTAGCTTCATGTTGACATTTTGTTCATTCCTCTATGATCCACCACAGCAAACTTTTTCACCTACAGACTTGTTTATTCTTTAAAAAAAAAGTTTTCAAAATGATAATATTATTACATAAAAGATGGATAAATTATGCTTAATATTTTAGGAAAAAAAAATTTAAAGCATCTTTATTATATGTTTCAAGTAATTTCATATTTTATTTTCAGATCATTTACCAGTTTTTGGAATCTTCATAAAAATGACAATCGTTTAAATTTGTCATCTTTGTATTATCGATGCAATTTTCGAACGATTCATTTCTATCAGTAAATAAGTAAAAGATTTGTTAAATTAATTTTTTTTCAATTAATTTTTTTTTCAATATATTTATTTAATTGCAGTATTTTCAAGGAATCAAATATTTTTCAGTTTATCATCAACACCAAAATGGATGCCACCTACGCAAGGTGCACACATTTTTGGTGCAATATTTATTGGATGTGGAATAGCAGCGATCATTTTCAACATTACCGTTATGATAACTCTTTCTCATTTAAGGCGGAATATAATGTCGCATATTTTCTATTTACTTATCTTCAATTTTGCTATCATTGATCTTCTGAAAAGTATGAAATGATTAACATATTTTATCAATAAATTGAAGTAGAAAAAGTGACAGAAAATTTTACTAATTTAGTAAATTTTTTTGCAAAGAAAATTTGATAAAATATATGCATGCATTTTATCTGTTCGCCCATACTCGACGGCAAATATCTTTGAAATTTAGAACAAATATAATAAAATATCAAAATTTTATCACATATTTTGTCACATTTTTATTTAAAGATTATTAAAAAAAAAAAAAAAAAAAGAAAAAATTAACTTTTGAAAAAAAATTTTTAATAAATATAAAATAATGCTATTGCATTCGTAAAAAATTGCATTAAATTTAATTATACAATCATTATAATGTATTATTTTAATGTGATCTTATTGCAGGTATATGCTCAGTAATATGGGCACTAAAAATGTTACCAGCCGGTATCAGCACTTCAATGTTTTTCATGAAGGCTGATCAATTTGCTCTGATGATTTTACGTTTCGCAAATTTAGCGACCATTTTGAATTTGCTAATACTAACACTTAATGAATATATTTATATCATCTATCCATTTCATTATCGCCGATTTGTTACTAAGTTAGCAATTATTTTCTATCCATAATTTTGAGCTATCTTTTAAGATAACGGAGCAGGCTTTGACATTTGAAAAAAAAAGACTGACAACATGCTGTAATCATCTATCAGTTTATTATATATATATATATATTTTTTTTTTCAAATTTATATATTCTTATTAAATTGAAAAATTTCAAGCAAAGAATTTGGTTAGAAATTTTTAATTTACAAAAATTTTGATTTCGATTTTTGAGTCTGATTTGCAAAGTTTTTTATAAGATTTACAATATTAAGTAAAGTGTTGTTAAAAATTAAAACAATGGGATGGAAACGAAAATTTTAAATTTTGACAAAATGAAAAAGAAAATGAGTTATTTGAACATTTTCAGAAACAAACGAATGATATGTGATAGATGAATGTCAATTTAAAATCCCATAATGTTCTTACTTTGTATGTTATCGTTTGAATTTTTAATGTTGAAATATTCAAATTTACAGCATAAGAGTAACAATATTAATTGTAATTTGTTGGATAATATCATGGGGATTTACATTATCCATTCTTCTTGTTCGTTCACAAAAGCAATCGATTTATATTAAACCGGATTGTTCAATGAAACAAAAATATTTCAATGATAATGCAAATATTAATAGTAAGCATTATTTTAAAAAATTTTATTCTTATTCTATAAAGATTTGAATTTTAATCCGAAAATTAAATAGAGAAAAATTAAATTAAAATATTGAGTCATGAATAAATATTCAAACAAAATGAGAAAACTATTTCCGAACTAATATCGTATTGAATGTGTTCACAGAAATTGCTAATGAGAAATTTTTCAGTTCTGCTTTTAATTACCATTTCATAAACTAGATATCCACTTATTTTCAATTAATTAACTTAAAAGCACTGGGAGGGAGGAAAAAACAAAAATTGTCTTCAGTTTTTACGGATTATATGCTTTAATCATTCATCAAATGCTTCCTATTTCATTTTTTAAATCAAATTATTCATTTTCCAATTTCCAACAAATTTAGGAATTTCAGCAACAGCAACAGTCATGGCGCCAACAATAACAACAACAAATATTTCGTATTCATTGCTTTTTCCATCATGTAAAATTTATGATTTCATTATTTTTTTAAATTTCTTTTATTGATGAAATATATATCAACAAAATTATAAGACATATCAAGTAGAAAATAATTAAAGAAGAAATGTCAAGTAAAGAAGTAAACAAGCAAAAAGAAAAATAAATATAATAATTTCATTTTTGAAAGAATTGTTTTAAATTTAAGTTTCATTTCTAAATTTACAGCATGTTTTGTGCGTAATAGTCAGATATCAAATAATACCGAATATATTTACAATATTTCTGTTATTATATTTTGTTTTATATGCCTCATCATATCAGTTATATGCTACAGTGGATTAATTCGTGTCATTTCAAAAATTATCAAAAGTGATGCGGTATTTGTTTACATTAATTTTAAATACCAAATTTTTTAGTTTAAATAAATATTAAATTCGATTTGTAAAATTTGTTTTTAAGTTGTTTTCTAATTCATTCAAATATCTTGACCAATTTTTTTTTTAACTGTATAATTTCTTTTTTTTTTTTTTTTTTTTTGGGAGAAGATTATTTTATCATAATTATATGAAATGTTCATGTGATTTGGGAAAAAGTTTCAATAATTGTAGATGTCAGTAAACAGTGAATATCAATGTGACAATGGTATGAATAGTAAGTAAATTATAAATTATTCATTGAAAGTTTTCTTAATTGTAATAATTTTGAAATAGAAAAATCATGGTTAAAAACATATGGAATTAAGTCAGAAAATAGAAGTGAAAACAGTGATTTAAATTGTTTTCTAACTTATTCAAATGTTTTTTGATTAATTCTTTTGGAATTATACAATTTCTTTTTTTTGGAGGAAGAGGGGGGAAGGAGGGGAGAAGGAAGAGATTATCTTATTATATTTTTATGAAACGTCATGTGAAAAATTGAATATCAATGACTTTTCAAGAAATTTTATTTTAATTCCATTTCATATTCAAATGATTATCAGAAAGATACCTGTAATCTAGTAATATTTCATCTAATTTAATATTTTGACGCACTAGATATTCTTGCAAAACAAAGAAAAACTTTGTGAGAAATAAAAATTATAGCAATTCATTTCAAATTTTTCCTTTCCTTCAATTTCAGATGACTTTAGTCGTGCAAAGAAGCAATTATTAAAACGGAACAAATATGTAATCGTAATTGGCAGTGTGTTGGCTATCTATACTGTTTATCTTACTTCATATTCAGCTATTAAATTTTTATTTGTTAGTAGACTAAGAAGGTTTTTGTTTCAAGTTATTATTTTAAAGTGATTCCAAAGTTATTTAAATGTAATATTTTAATTGTTAAAATGAATAAATAAATATCATTTTAGAAAATTATCAAATCATTTCATAAACAAGAGTGGTAATTAACTTTTCAATGTATATTACCTTTCATTATAAATCGAATTGGCCTTGTTACTTTGAAATTGTTAAATTAGCATTATTGATTAAAATTCTGATAAAATCATTGATATCATTTAAGTTCACGAATGGGTATCTCATTGACTGCCATGTACTACATACGATGGGGTTTTCAAACACTAATGTGTTTAAATGCGCTTTTACAACCACTTTGTTACTTTCGGACGCACGAATTTCGAAGTGCTTTCAAAAGGTATTCAATTTTCCAAAATTTAAATATAAGTTTTGAAAGGTGAATTTTACAGAAGATTTCAAAAATAAGCAATTAAAGTATATGGAACATGATTTTCATAGATTCATTAAAATTTAGGAGATTATAAAATTTGAATATGAATTTAATTTTCAAAAAATTTTATACTTAATTTTTTTTAGCGTAATATTTTGTTCTAATCGTGGAACAACTATAGCCGAAGCTACTTATTTATCCATTTCGGAAAGTCGACGACGAACAGTTTTTGAAAATAGTAACAAAATGATAAAGTTAAAAAAAATACACACAGTTTAGAATTGCATAATATCCGCTAAATCTGATTGTATTTTCTCATGATTTTCCAGAATACTTCGTAATCTGTACGCTTATTATAAAGAAATGCGAATGATAACTGATAAAAATGATGGAAAATAGAAAAAGACAAAGAACAGAAATTCTATTAATTTAATTCTCTTAAAGCTGTGTTTTTTCTTCTTTTTTTTGGGGAAACGAATGTTGTTTGATGATACCATTTTTAAAGTATTGGATTGTTTATCTATTTGTTCAGATCTTCTTATGCTAAAATTTTTTATTAAATCATATTAAAAGTTCATCAAAATTCCTTTTTTTTTTTTTTTTTGATTTGAATCAAAACAAAGTTTGGTTTAAAATTTTTTTTTGCCTGAATAATTTGAATTTTCTAACAATTTCTCAAAATCTTCGAAATTTTCATCGGCATCTTATGCTTTCTACAGATTCCCTTTAAGTATACAATAATGTTTAATTGTATTTACTTTATGAATATTCAATACATTGAAAATTTGTTGCGCCTTTCCATAGAATGATCTTTATATTTCAAAAATGTAATCAATTCAGTCATTTACAATTTATCATATCATTTTAATCACATCATTTCATGAAACTATTCATTCTTCAATTTTCCCTCCATTATCGTCACATATCTATTTGTTAGTATGCATATGAATACTTTTTTGAATTCATTTACTATTAAATGAATGCTCATTAAATTAGGCTTTCCTTTGAAAAACTCAAATTCTTACTTTTTTCTTCCTATTAATTAATGCAATTTGATTGGTTCAAAAATTATTCGAGTTCCTTCTTGTCAAATTTAAATCAATTCATATCTATGTGTTTGATAATTCGAAGTATTGAATAAAGATGCATCATGAAAAGGATTACAAGAATGTTAGGACATATCCTTTTCACACGTTCCTTTTTGTGATCGCGTTAGATCTTTTTCAAACTTGTCGAAATTTCCAATTTGTTTATTAAAAACTTATTAAAAATTGTTTTTGTCGAATGAAGAAATAATATGAATCATTTGACGTTTTTCATATAATAATAAAACATATAGTGGATACTGAATTTTAATTGTACATTGAAAATTATGAACACTAAAAATTATTATAAGTAACAATGAAAAATAAAAATGTGCAGAATACCAAGACACCTTATTTTACTTATCGAGGCCATGAGATTTAAAAATTCAAAGTTTACAATGTCAAGGTTCAAGGAGTCGTACTTGTTACGATTTTTATCTTTGCTCCTATCTCTTTTATTCATTGCCGGAGGAAAAATATCCTCACTGACCTTTTCTAGCTCTTGGCTTAAAATTTTATCATGAAGTTATGAAACTTCTAGTCTGAAACATTTGAAGAATTGTACTGCCATTATAATTGATAGGATAATGATAATGTTAGGCCATATGATGAAGACATTGTTTAATTATCTTCGAAATAATTGATTAAATCTGAATTTAAGACTCAAGTATTGATATGCTAAAATATTTCATTTTCATTTTAATTTCTGGTAGGCTATATAAGCGACTTAATCAACTTGATATTAATTATAGTAGGATTTGGCAGCCATTTCAAGAATGAAATTTCTTTAATTTTTTGATTTATCATTTCAATAACAAATCTGATAACTTACTTAATATAATTATGTAAATAATAAACAATCCATACATTCATTTGTTTTTAAATGGACTGCTTATAGTTGTTCAAAAAAAAAATTTTTTTTAAATGATTATAAACTGCCTATTTTAACATTAAAATTTTCGGTATTTAACTAAAATCAAATTTGATGTATTTGAATTTAAGTTTTCAAATTTAAAGTTTGCTAAAATTAAATTTACAATGAAATCGAATCAACTATCATAGAGTACTACCTAAATTACAAATAATTTAATAATTTATAAAACTATAATTTTGAACTAAAAATAGTTTTTTGAGTGCTATAATTTCAAGAGCAAACATGTCTTTCCAAATGTCTTTGATTTTAAAAAATTTCACTAATTCTATGATTTCATTTCGAACATTTATGTATAAATTGTTGTACGTCGTTTGATGGGCTGTCGACAAATATGACACATTTTCAATTTTGACGGGTTACTACAGTTCACGCATGTTGTATGTCCACATTGAAATACTATACTGCAACGTTGATCCATGCATATTGCACATGTAACTTCGAGCTCCAATTGTTCTAATTTATCACGTAATTCACGCACTTCTTCATTTTTCTCTACAAAAAGAACAGAAAAAAAAATAGGAATTGATGCAAATGATACTAATTTGAATGTGCAATAATAGTGCATTTGTTAGCAATGTTAGCATGAAGCAAAAGTGATATGAGTGAGCTTTATATATCTATGTAAACAGAAATTTAAACGTTCGTTGTTATTTGCCACAGAATGTTCCAACCTTTTTACCGATTTATTGAAACTTTGAAATAATCTTATATTCAAATAGGCGCGTGTTCCTATACAGATATGTACTTTTTTTTCCTGTCCATAAGGATAATCATGTTTCCCGCCAAAACGCTCCCATTAACAGACAAACAAAGTAAGGTCAACTAATCATTGATTTACTGCTAAATAATAATTAACAATTAATCTGTCTAAATAAATACAAATATAAATGTTTGTTGTGCTTTTGACACAACGGTTGCAAGTTCACGTTGATTTGAAATTCTGAAATAACATTGCATTGGAATAGGCGCGTGTTTTTCTATAGGTACATCGCTTCTTTTTTTCACCTGTCACACCTGTGACAGGTAAAAGTAAGTGAGCGGGCATTTTTATCTATATAGACTAGCTGGATGATCCACGTGAAATGTGGCTGAGTACAGTTAGTTGTAAATAAATGTCATTTTATCTTCTCCTTCGTTATACATCTTTCATATGTCGCATTAATTTTTGTTATAACATATTCTTATAATTGCCTTCTAAAAGAAGGCAAAAATGTTCCAGGCTTATTTGCATCTAACCTAAATCTAGTTATTGTTTTAAGTAAACTAGGCTTAAGTCTAATCACTTGTAACATACTGAAAATAAGCAACAACAATAAAAAAATTACCTTTTTCAACGGCTTTTTTGGCGCGTTCAATAGCTTCTTGGGCAATTTTTTCGATTTGGGTCTCATCGATCATTTTGACCTTTCCGTCCAGTCTAGCATAACCACGTTCTTTGTGCTGCACAATTTTACTGCCAATCTCGACCACTTCGCCATCTAACGAATTGTTATTGAAATAAATTTGGGTATTCAAATGCAAATAAACCAAATTATCACTTTTCTCTATCTATTTTGCGGTCTAATTAATCATTTATATGACTGATGTCAAATATAATTAGCAATGCAAAAAATATGAACAAATAAAATATTAATGAATAGCAACAAGTATTAATGTTTGTATGATAATAAGTTAAATAATAAATTTTAAAGATAACTTTAAAATTTTGATAACTTTAATAGTCGTAATTTTTTTTAACAACTTTAATAATTTTAAATAATTTCTTCAAAACCATCGCACAAAATTATTTTAGCTACTCGTAATTCAACAAAAGTATAATAATTTTGAAATTTGATTTCTAATTGCAATTAACAATACATGAATTTTTCGCGACAACAATTTGTTGATAACATAGTGGACAACGTCTGAGTAAAGTGCTACCAGCACAGGTACCACAAACCACTCGATGACCGCAAGGGATGAAGATAATATCAGCTACATTATCATCGCAATTAAAGGTGCACATTGTCACACCGGTGGTATCAAAACTTCGTGCTATCGTATGACTCATTGGAACGCATGATCTGAAACTTACTCGTGAATTAGTAAAGTTGTTGAAGAGAAAAAAAAAATTCAATGAAAAAAAAGTACATGAATCATTCGATTGGAAAACAATAATTGAAAATTAAGGAAATTCAGTATTTTATGAAACCAATAACTGAATTAAAGATTATAACACCTCGGTAAAATCTCAATACATAATGCAAACATCTGAATTTTTTTCTAACATATTAAATCTGAGTTTCTAATATTCAAATAAATATTTTTTGAAGTTTCTTTACTTGAATTTTTTTAAATCGAAATTCTTGGAAAAAAATTTTTGCAGTTTAAATTCATAAAATTATGTTTTCTTATGAGACAATCTTTGAATAAAAAAACGGAAAACTTCCGATATTTGAAAAAAGAAAATGATTTTAATCATTAATGAATTCCCATCTTCGGCGGTTAATATTTCCATTCAAATGCTTGATTAATCTAACTATCAAATACTTAAATCCTTAGTGATTTATCTGCTACAGTATGAAATTTCAAATTTTAATCTTTTTCTGATCGTTTCCTTTTCTTTTCTCAACACTAGCATTAAAACTTTCTTACTACATTTTTTTTTTAAACGCTGTGATAATAGGGAATCATTGCAAATTAATAAAATTAATAAGAAAATCATTCAAAATGTCTAATAATTCCAAACTTATAAAGTTCATTTTATTATGAATATCCCAAAAATTATGAGCAAAAAAATTTTTTAGTTGAAGGTAATGAAATTCAAATCATGATATAAATTATAGCATTTTCTCCTTCTAACATATTCTTTACTGGCTCATATTGATGCATTCATTATTCCAATATTTTATTGATTCGATCATTATTGTTATTTGCTTATTTTGATCAATAATTGTTTAATTTATTTATTCTGATTTTTTTTCTTTTTTTTTTTGGGAATTCTTCATATTCGACTACAGCTTCATAATTACTGATACCGTTTGTAAAAGCAATAAATCGTATTTCAATTTTTAGTAAAATTACTATATATTATTATTCTATCAGGAGTAGATTGTTTTTTGACCCTTCAAAACTGTTACTTAATAAAATATGAAACATAACTGTTAATATCATTTCGAAATGAAAAAATAGATTTTTAAGACTTTAAAGAAATTTTTTAGGTTTGAAAAAAAAGTGGAAAATAAAAAATTGACTCAAAATGACTTGAACTTTTTGAATTATAATTTTAAATCAAGTGCTAATCATCCTATCAAAATTATGCAATATTGTAATTTATATTATTATATTTATTTCATTAAATTTTGCAAAATCTTTAAAAATAGAAATGAAATTGTTTGTATAATTATTAACCTTGGCCTACAAGCAACGTATTGTTCAAATAATGATTTTAGGGTTGTTTCAGTAACCGATTCGAATGGAGTACATCCGGAACGATCACGAATTTGCGGATCCGCTCCTTGTGCTATCAGGAAACACATAACCGCAATAGGCCATTGAGGACGAAATGCTGATGCAAGTTCTTCCAAACGCTAAAATAGAAAGTAATATTTTTTCATTCTAATTTAGAAAAAAAAAAAAAACTAAACTTAAAATCTTGAATCGCTGAAAAATTTATCAAAAGAAATGATATCAGCCGTTTTGATTGGAGTTAAAATATATTCAACTGAACTTCTTTCTTATTTATATCAAATATTTAAAAAATATGACAATTAGTGGGAGCATTTTTTTTTTTGAACCAAACAATTATTACTGTCTAATAATTTGAATTAATGAATTAAGTACCATATTTGATTTTTTCATTTCTAATATGACTTGTGCTTTATTACTGCTTATTGGGGCTTGTCCTTGAGTTGCTTGTGCTGCTAAATGTAATGCAGTCATGCCATCACAATCTCGTGTATTTAATGGTACACCCAAGGAAACAAGTAACTGAAATATTTGAAATGATTACAAAATTATATTTTTAAAAAACTAAAATTTTAATTCGATTATAAATTGCATGTTTTTAAAGCCATAAATTAATTTCGTTTCCAATTTCAAAACCTACTTCTATCATTTCTCATTTTTTAGGTTTATTTCGATAATCAATTTTACTTCATTTTCTATAAAAAAATTTAATGTAAGATGTAAAATTCTACTTCATTTTCTGTGAAAAAAAAAAATGTTTTTTCTATTAAATTCTCATTTCCCCTCCTTTTTTTTCTAAAAATCAATGCATACTTTCATACTTTTAGAAGAAATACTTAATGAATTATTTGAATGAAATGCGTTGACATTATTAATGAATACTTTCATAAATTTAAAAAAATAATTAATGAATTACTTGAATACAGGAAAGTCGTTGCATATCTTTGTCAGCATTACCATCCCAACGTTCCACCGCAAAATGTAATGCGGTTCGGCTAGCTTTGGTTGTTTTATTTACATCAGGAAAATGCTAAAAAAGTTTTAGTAATACTATAAACTTCAATTGCTAGCAATATTTCTTTTTCTTTCTTTTTTTATTTATCGCAAATTAAACGAAACAAAATTTTGATATCAAAGAAAATTTTTAGCAATTTCAATTTTATCATTACTTTAAGAATGATTTCTAACACATCAATATGGCCATATGCAGCAGCAAGATGTAATGGTAACAACGAATAACAATTATCCGATGTGAGAAGTGCTGGTTTCATACGAATCATCGATTCTACTACTCTGGAAGAGATTCTGAATCTAATTGAGTCTGATATGATGAATTTGACAAAATTTCCTAAATTAGTCGAGAAAAAACTTGAAATTTAAGCCAAAAAAACCATTCTAGACATGCACTTTTTTTGCATATGTACTTTTTTTACTTAATCATTTCTATCAATTCAATCAAATGTCAAATGACAAATATCTTTGCATTAAAAAGAAGAATGTGATTCAAACTTTTATGATAAGTGGAAATTAATTTTGTATCAATTAACTCCCAACAAAAAAAAAAAATACAATAAAAACTGATAAATTCGTTTATCAATTTTTTTACAATATCTATTTATCACAAAGAATAATTTATTTTTTTTAGAAATTTTTAAATTAACTCTTTTTGATTAGCGATAATGGCAAGTTGTAATGCTGTTAAGCCATCGTTGTTCATTATCAGCTGATCAACTTTAACATTTGATAATAATCGGTGAAGCATTGCACTACGGACTGGCGTATCTTCTATTATGGATAAAACGTGAAGAGGCGTATTGCCATCATTATCCTTAATATTTAATTATTCTTTATTTATATCATTTTTTTTCTGTTCAATTTAAAACTTTTTGTTATTTATTATTGTTGGAACAAAATTTTCCATTCAAAATTATTTGATATTTTGCAAAACATGCCGCAAAAATTTTGGAAAAAATAAAATAGTAACGATCTGATTATTTTTTAACTAAAAATTATCAAAAAGTTTAAAAAAGTAACTTAAAATAAAAATTTTGCATAATCTAAAATACACAAAAATCTATGAAATAAATTTGCTGAATAAAATAAACAAGCGAGCGTTTACTTCTCGTAAAAATTAAAATTGAACATTTAATAGTTATTATAATATCACCTGGATATTTGGATTAATTGTAGGTGCATTTAAAAGTCGATCGATACAAGACAACTTGCCATTCAAAATAGAACAATGTAGAGCTGTTTCGCCTTTAAAATTTTGCCAATTAATATCATCAGCCGAAAATATCATTAAACCTTCGATAATCTGCTTATGACCTCTGTAAAGTGCTGATACAAAAATTCATACCAGAAAAATCTTGAATTTTCGGATAATGAGTAAATTACATATATAAAATTTTCAAAAATTCCGATCAATCTTTTTTTTTTTAATAAAAATAAAGAAAAATTAATGAAATGCATTCGTATGCAAATTACTGAAATGCAGTTTACTAATTAATTAACTAATAAGTCAAATTTATTTACCTTTTAGCAGCTATATGATATAGACCATTCCCTTCCGAATCGGTAACGTTTTTTTCTGCACCAATACATAGCAAAAGGACCACAGCTGACCAAAGGCCTAAGTCAACGGCTAACATCAAAAGTGTTTGTCCATCGATGGTAGCATTTTTCTTTAAAAAAATTGTTTTATGCTTGATAATAACATATATTTAATGATGAAAGACTTTTTTTTTTCAAATTCAAGTTTAAAATTCATAGAAAAAAGCTTTTAAATTAAAAATTTCACCAACCAATTCTGCATGATAATGAAGCATTATGTGGAATTGTTTCTCGTCTCCGGTTTCAGCCCAATAACGTAGTGCTTCCATAATATCGGTTATATTTGGTACCATTGGTACGACACCAAATATGGCACGTTCCGAAGTACGACTTATATTTGTCAAATGTATTGGAAGATTTCGATCATGCATTAGAGTTGACAGATTTCGACCTATTTAATAAAAAAGAATATTCGAATGTTTCTTATCTTCATGCATTTTTAGTTAACATAAGGTTTACTCATACAAAATTTCCTACCGAATTCATTTGATACTTGCAAAATATTTAATAAAAATCCCAAAAAAAAAAAAAAAAAAAGACAGCAAAAAATTATTTAATGCATAATTAAACATCGCTAAATTCGAAATAATCAAATTGTAGAGAAAAAAAAAGTAACAGAAAAAATTAAGTTAAAACGATTCTTTATGATTATTTAAAGGGATGATTTTATCATGATTTATCGATGAACTCAATTTATAAATATTCATCAATCATAATTTTAAATATAAAATCATTGAAAAAACTCATTACCTGAATATATAGGTAAAATAATGTCATTTAAATTCTCCGATTGTTTCCAAATGAACGATTCGGCATGAGGCAATCGCAATACGAATGATTCATCATCTAAAACACGAATTGATACCATTGTTGCTTTGCTCAAGTCCTGAAAAATTTAATTTTGAAAACCTGGAAATTTAATCCTGAAAGTTTAATTTTGCGGGAAGAATAATTAGAAATTTGTATAATTTTTCTTCTTTTTTTTAACGTTACATTGTTTTATGACAACTTTTCTTCGTTTTTTTTTTCTTAACTTTTTTCTAATTTTTTTCTTTCTTAGTGCTGCATTATACAAATTATCTTTATATCAATATGCAAGTGATAACATATACATTGATATGATATAGAAAGAAGAATTCTGAAAACCTTGTTTCGAATCATAATTGCCCGATCGCCATCCAACATACAAACATTTTGTGCTAATAAGACAGTTTTTGGATGCCATGAATATGTTGCTTCAACTACAGTATTCCGTCCAATTTCTGGTTGATTTCTTCTAGCTTGATTACTATTATTATCTGATGTAACTGTTATTGCACCTTCTGATGTTCCCCAACTAAAAATTGTAACTTGGATCGATTCCATAGTTACATCTTTTACAATACCAACTTTACCAATATACTGAAATTAAACAATGAAAATGCAGATTAATTCATTAAAATATAAATTCTGATTTTTTGTCATTTAATAAAATTTATTTCATCCAAATTTTTATTTCTAAAATCTTACGGTAGCCATTCGTGAACTCCAAGCTAATTGATTATAACTATGTAGTCGTTTATAAAATGAAAAATCATGAATTGCAATACGAACTCGATCACCTTGCTGCATTTCAAATATTTATAAATGATAGTTGAAGCTATGATATATTAATTCTAAAAAAAAGAAAAATAAAAAATATCCAGATGCACAGGACTTTTTTATTAAATCACAAAGTTGTGATTACCACTAAAATAAAAGTTCTGATAGTATTTTATCAAAGTTCGAAAATGAAGTTACGAAAAATTATTATTCTTTCATTTTTATTTTCATTGAAATTAAGTAAGAAAGCTGAGGTTTTGAGCTAATTACTTTTTTATTGTTCGCTTAATTAATTCTGACTAGTAATTATTTTAAGCAATTTTAATCAGTTTACTAATAAATATGCAAATAAAAATTCTATATTTTGTTACACATTCCTAGATTTGAAACCGAAAAATCCGAGTCTAAATTGAAAAACATCATCTTTCTATTTGAATTATTGGTACTCAAGTAACTTCTCCAACTAAGATCAAAAAATAACTTTGAAAAATTTTTTGAATTAAATAGAATTCGATTAAAATTGAAATAATGAATTAATAATAAGCAAAATTTTCGCCAATAAATTCAAACTGCAATAAAACATAAAGTTTTCCAGAAACCTTAAACCGTTTTCCCACAATTTTTTGCTTCTAATTATTTATCTAACGCAATATTCATAATAAACCGGTCGATTAAATGAAAAATTTTACAATGACAAATATAACAGAATTTTGAAAAAATTATCCGATTAATAATTTTACACAAAAGGTAAAATTTAAATAAAAATAAAAATTTGCATAAAAGAATTAAGACCAAAATAGGCAAATATTTTAAAAATTTGCATAAAAAATGCGATTAAAACTTGCTATAATCTACAAAAAATATTTCCAATCTTGATTTATTTTTGGGCGGTTAGCGGTTGCTGTCCTTCAAATTCACCGAATATTTTCGAAATTTTCAAAGTTTTGAAAAATTTTTTCAAATTAACTTTTGAAAATTTGGCTTTTTTGAGTTTTCCTCAAATTTAATTATTAAATTGAAGCAAAAGTAATCCAGAAACTTTAATTTTTTATTAATATTACTTAAAAAGTCAGGGAAATGAATAGGTGCAAAGCAAATAATGATACGCAATCGGATAACGATGAAACAGTTAATGAGATGATCAATGCTTCGGATAATGATGGGTTGATGACACAAGAAATTTCTCAAGTTTGTTTATTTGTTCTGTCTTGCCATTTAAAAATTAAATCCTGATCAAAATTTAATTTACATTTAGCTTTGGATTTTTCATTAAATTTCATTTTTTGTTATTATTCGACAAATTTCATTAGTGCATTATTTCAAAGCAACATTGTAATATATGTTCGTATGAATTAAAATGATTAGTAAAATGGGTTCACTTACAAGATAGTTCCTTTTTTTTCAATTAATATCCTATAATTTATCAATTATGCTTAAATAATATTAATAGCAGTGAAAATAGATGAGGCTGAAATTTTGATTTATTGATCAAACTGCTTGTTAAATTCTTGTGGCTCTTTATTCTTCTGGCTTTTATGAAAGATTTTTATAATTTTTTAATTCTTATAAATCTCGCGCAATTTTGGTCCTTCAGATATTTTTCAACTTTTAATACTGATTTAAGAGAAGTAATTCCCATCAGGACTACAGCAAATTATTCTTATGATTTTTTAATCAGTTCAGGATCCAATATTTTCAACGGGAACAGATTTTCCAACATCAGAATTGAATTCTTCGTCAGCAAACTATCCAGTACAATATCCCGATTCTACTAATGTGAATTCTCTTTGATTAATTAATCGAAAATTTTTAAATATATATTCAACTGTATTCTTTCCTCTAATTTTATATGCTAATATTTTATTTGTAAAAATTTTAGCTGGCTGTTTTTCCGCCAATGAATGGATTAAGTATCAATCCGATTTATTACACCGATACTCAATCACCCGCATTTGTAGCTGATGATCGTAATGTAGCCAATTATGAAGAAGTTTCGACGCATTCTTATTCATATACTCCAGCAACACCTACGCCGATTTCATTATATTCTGAAATAAATCGTCCAACATTACCAATTTACAATGGTTTGATCATTTTTGGTTAAATTGATCTAATCATCTGAAGTTAGACAAGCTATAGTACAAAAGGATGAAAATTATCGATTGATATTCGATGAAGTTGATTGTTTTGAAAAAATTTGTCAATTTCAAGCATCAATTTTACATTTACTTGAGCTATTGAATATGAAAGTATTATGTTGTTTGATTTCAGATTTTCAGTATCCGCCAGCATCAATTACACCGTTATCCACTCATTCGGTTAATGATCATATACCGTATCCGTACGCAACACCAACATTACCGTTTCTGTCTTCTGATACTGTAAATAATAATCTATCTGAACCGATAGAATCATCACAGCAAACAATCGCTGTAATTCAGACAGCTTCACAAAGTAAAAATAATTCGTATTATTTCTACAATAACCTTTCCGGATGTTTCCGGATGTCATCATAAAGCATCAGACAATTCAATCAATCTATCCAATTAAAACTTTGAAAACAGCACATACAGTAATAAAACATGGTAATTAAATTCGGAACTCCATCTATAATTTTCGATATGCGATATGACAACCAATGAAAAGTATCAAAGCAAACTTCTATGATTGATTTGCTAATAAATCATTCCCTATTTTACCTATTTTATAGTTTCGTTTCTAGGATTTATGCCGTAATTGAAATTACTAAGAGATTTTTTTGACTTTTAATTAAAATATAAACCAAAATACGTAATCTTATATGTTTTTCAATTTTTTTTCAGATGAATTAATTCAAAAAACAAAAAAAAGAGGTCGTAAACGTTTAAGTGATAATGCTACTCGAATCAGAAAAGCGAATATTTTCTCTGAAGGAAATAAAACATTTCCTTCAGATAATTCAGGACATTCAATTCCGAAGAAACGTGGAAGAAAGCGTAAAGATAGCGCTGATGATATTAAAAGAAAAACAAATGATGCTTTACGAGAGGTAATATCATCTTATGGAATATGCAAATTTCCATAAAAAAATTTCTGCTTAAATGAAAGAAATTAGAAAAAATAATATTGGATATACAAGAAATAAATCAAATTATACGTAAGCATACAAAAGTGATTATTCGATTTTAATAGTCGTAATTGATCTATTATTCCAAGCGAAATGTAATGTAGGATGAAGCAAAGAATCAAATTTAGACCATCCAAACAATGGACATTTCAATTTTTTTGAGATTTCTGAATGTTTTAATTTTTTAAAATAATTAATAAATGTTATTGTTATATTTCCCAATAATATTGGTCGCAAAATCTATATTAATCAATTTGCTGCATGGCAAGCAAATATTCTGTACCAGCTCATTGATGCTTTTCCTGAGAATTTTAGCAAAATAATCCGCCTTTTACTATCAGAATCAAAAAATCAAATCAATAATTCATATCTTTATCATTACAATGTAAGATTTGTTCACATGCAAGATGTAAACAAATCAGATTTCTGTTATTTTTCAAATTTCGATTCGAATGGTGTAATAATGATATTTTTAAGATCTCTCGTCAATCGATCAATGACAGCAACTTGGAAATCAATAAAGCGAATGTCGAGAATTCTCAAAGTGATAAAATTTTATCAATTTCAAATTTTTTATTTCTTACATTTGCAATAAAATTATTATGAGCATAGGATATTTGATTCAACTGCTTATAATTTGGATTTTAAAATGTTTCATCAAAGTAGTCAAGTATATCTGTTTTTATCATTTTATTAAGATGCATATGATCATTAAAATTTTATTTTATTTAGTATTATTTTGCATTACTTGCATAAATAGTAAATAAGCTTTGCAGCACAAAATGTTGAAATATCGAATCACAACAGCGCAGAAGTAAAAAATGTCGAAGCGATGAAAGAAGAAAAGACGAAAAAAAAGCGTTCCCGAAAGAAAATGGAAACAAAATCTGACGATACCATCAATGACATGGTCAACTATGAAGTTTAAGAAAAAAATTAATATTTCTTAATTATTATTATTGTGCGAAGCAAAAAGTTTTGGATTACAATAAATTTAATTATAGTAAGCAATATTAAAATAGCTTTTCGAAAAAAAAAACGAAAGATTTTTTTGTTACAAAATTTATTTAGACATAAAATCATGCAAATTTTTGTAATATATGGATTATTTTAGAAAAATCGCAGTTTAGCAGCCGGAAAACTATCAGTTGCAAAAAAGAATTGTATGGAAGAAGAATTGCTAAGTAAACAGAAAAATCGTGTGTCGATGGCATTTCCGGTATTAAGCTTTAATAATTATGATTTTCAAGTTTTTCAAAAATTTTTATTGAACGTGTTATTTTTCTAACTTGCTTAATAAGCAAATATATTTTCGCGTCATCCCTTTTTTTTTTCTTTTGTTGGAACAGATTAATAGTATCATTACTGCATGAACATTTCATTTTTTCGCAAAAATTACTTAGGAATATTATCGTAAATGAATCATTTTAGAAAGGCACCTTCCTGATCCGATATTCCGATTTGGAAACATTAGACTGTGATCAAGTTTGGTGTGTAGATAATCATCATATGCTGCTTAAATATCGCCTCTCTACACATATCGAAGGGAAACGCCGTCTGTATTTGAAATCTCAACCGGAGCGAGTAAATTTGAATGATTAAAATTTGAAATTCGATAAAGCAAGATTGGAATATAATTGAAATAGTTCAATTATATACTTTGAAAAAATCTATGTTTTTAATCTTAATGTTGTTTAGCTTGTGATAATTGATTTTATTTTAGTTCATTGGCTGGAAATGCGAGGAGCCATGGCATTTTTATCAGTTAGAAGTTATTGAACGTGATCGTGATAATAGCAAAGTATTGATCCTCTATCCGGATGCTAAAGAGTTGGCGGAATGTCGCGAAAAAGCAAGACGACAAAAACAAATTGCAGAAGAAATGAAAGGAGGCGTAAATGCTGGCGATATCAAACAAGAACAAGTTGTTTCGGATGAAACAAATGAAAATTTAACGGTGCAAAAAAATAGCATTTTAATGGTACTTAGAGATATTACAAAGATAATAACTAGTTGAAATGAAAAAAATTAAGTAAATAAATCTCAGAAAAAGCAAATATGTTTTCAACATTTTTATCATGAACAGAAGTTTGGTAGAAATCAATTAATTATTTATTCATAGAAATCAATTAATTATTTAATTGATGAAAGACAATTATTCTTTAGATTTTAACAAAGAAAACAAGAAGTAAGGTGGCAAAAAGTTAGATTTTTCAAAACTTTAGAATACTGTGCATCATCAGGAAGATGTTGAGGTCCAGATGGCTTTAGAAGCAGCAAATGCAATCGAGCGGTTCATTCTGATTCCGGATGATGATTATACAGAAATGAATGAAGAACATCCGGCAGAAACTGTTCTTGTCCAGAATCCTGTCGAAGAACATATGATTATTTCGGAAATAGATAATGAATAATTTGACAAAAAAGCATTTTTGCTAATGAAAATGGATAGCTTTATGTTTACTTATTTCCTTTCTGAATCATCAAATATTTTAGATTATTAAAAGATTGCATGTTTTTTTTCTTTTTTGAATATTTGATTTCAAATGCACTTTCAGTGGTTATATTTTCAAACCACAATGATTTCAAAAAGAAAGAATTTTCACAAATATATGATGCATTTTTAAAAACTTCATTCATATCACCAATTATATTTTGATTGAAAAATCAAAAATTTCTCCTATCTTCGAAGGCAATTTAAATTTCGAGCAATAAAACGCTGCTTATTTAATTATTTTCCCATATTTTAACTTCTTCCCTATTATAACGATGAAATAAGTCTCAGCAACAGAATGACACACATATAATTTCGGATTCTACTTTTGTTGCTGTATTGCAGTTTGAAATTATAAATGATCAATTTTATTCCAAACAAAAAATTTTCCTAATATCATAGTGATATCAATATTGATATTCGCGTGAAATGCAGTTACAAAATGCGATTACTAATAAAGATATCATTCATTTGATACTAAGTTTGATTAAGATGCGAAATATGAGCTTTGGTTCTTAAGGATTCTTTTTTGATTAGATGAAATCGGAATCAGTTTTATTCCTAACCATTATGAGATCTACTCAACTAATATTAATATGATCTAAAAACATTCGGATTAGCTAAACTATTTGTCATTTGGTTTATCTCTTCAAAGACTCAAAATTTACATCTTGTTTCAAAAACATCATTTATCATTTTTCCACTTTTTTATATCCACATTATTGTCTAATCTATCATATCCAAAACTTATTAGTTATTTTTAATTTCATCTTTTATAAACGAAAAGACATTCTGTCCTTAAGAGTTTCTTGTTTACAAATCAATTTACAATATGAATTTTTTTTTTTAATCTACCATATTAGCTTAATAATTCAATTTTCAATTTACACTCATATAATGAATATAATCAATAAAAATATGACATCATTTAGCATAGTTTGATTTGGTATGAAATGATGCAATATGATATCACAGAAATAATATGAAAATGATATGATATGATGTGACATGATAAGGTCAATCAGTTTCATCAATGCGAAATGGCAAAACAATCGATTTGCCCAGAACGATATGGAAAGAATTATTACTTTATTCTATATGACGAGAATTATTTTTTATGTAATGTGGATTTTTTTTATCAATGTCAGAGTACAATTTATATATATAAAAATATGTGTGCTTGATCAACACGCTAATTAGTACGATATTTTTGGCTTTGATATTATCGATTTTTATCATAGAAATTTTAACTCTTATAGCAAAAAATATTAGTTTTTAACAATTTCAAGATGTCTTCTTTATTTTTTTCCAAAAGTTTTGCAATTTGATCAATTTATGGCAATAAATTTGATGGACACTGAAGAAGACATTTTGTTTTTCCAAAAAAACTAACAAATTTTTGATTTATGATAAAATTTAATCATCTTTTATATTTTTATTTTTTTCAGATGATAAAAAGAATTCAGCATCATGCACATTACTTGATTTTTTTTTAATTTCATTTTTTAATTTTTTTTTCAGTGTCAATACCTCTAATTCATTCATTTCAAACATTAACTAAACATATTTTCATCTTATTTAAATCTAATTTTCATGTACATGTATGACTTTTTTTTTTGTCTGATAATAAGAACTTTTTATTTTCTCATGTATTCAATTTTTATATTCGAAAAGATGTAAGTGTTAAAAGATAGGATAATTTCATTCTCGTTTATAATAAAAAATTATGGGACAAATATTAGCATTTGCCGGTCTTTAATGCATGTTTTAAAAAAAATTTTTAGAAGGACAAGCGATAATTATTTTGCCAGTGATATGAAGAATATTGTGGTAAATAAATTTTTGCTGACATTTTCAAGCATCGGTATCATTAAATTTCGGCACAATAAATTAAATAATTCAATAAATTGTATTTTCTTTCGTTCTATTCTTTTCATGCATTTAAAATTTCAGAAATATAACGAAAAAAAAAAGAGGAGAAATTTGTGATCGAAACGATCAATTCTGCAGCGAAATATGAAATGATCCATTTTTTTTCCCTTTGCAAAATGACTTCAACGAAAAGAATTCTTTCTCGAAATGAAAAAATAAGGACGAAATACGAATGAATGGCAGTTTTGATGGTATTTTATTTGCTTTCATTGGATGATATGGATGAGTTTGGTCTGTTTTCCATAATACAATTGAAGGAGTAGATGGGAGAAGAAAAGGAAGGAAACGAAAAATGAAATAATTTTCTTTTGCATCGTAGGGAATCTTTTTTTCTTTTTTTCTTTTTTTTTTTTTTTTTGAATTTTGGATTTTTTTAAGAAAAATGAAAGAACAAAATGAAAAATTATTAGTTTGAATGTTTCACTTCCTTAACTTTATAGTTTTGGACGATTATTTCGAATAAATATAAATTTTGTATTAAAATTTGTTTTATCGTAGTGAAAAGGATGAATTTGTGTTAAAAGAATGAGAAATTTATATTTGGCGTATATATATGAAATAATTTTGATTATTTAAATATGTAATCTTCTGTCATTTGAATATTTATAGTTTATGTTTAGTTTGAATAGACATGAATAAAAAGGGAAAAGTATTTTTTTCCTTGCTTCTTATTCTGTTTTAAAGTTTAATTATTATTTCATAAATGCTGAATTATTTTGTGCGAATATGCATGAGAAGCGAGTTTTTTTTTTTTTTTTTTTAATTTTTTCTGATTCATAATATCTAATATTAACCAGGTGATAAGGTATTTGACATTATTGCAATCGTTATTCACTAATATTTGAAATCATTAATCGTTCATATTTAGCATCGCTATTCATTAAAGTTATCAGAATTTATAATTCAAATTTTGTAATTATAAGTTCTTTCCTGAAGAGTCAAAATTAAATCATCTTATTACTTATCTACTTATCAGCATATTTTACATATGTATATCTGTTATTATAATACATTCAATTGATAAAAGTAACTGATGTTGACGAGTTGCCAAAAAAATGATCAATAAGACAAAAAGATAACATTGATAAGCATTTGATCACTTCTTAACCATTCGCATCGATTCTCAAAAATTCCAAAAATATTTCATTTCTTACTATTGAAGAATTTCTTATTTAATCACTTTATTTATAGACAATTTTCTTCGCAATAATCATTTCTAAGATGGCGATATTTATTGCTTTTTTCGTCGTAATTAAAGCTTTCTTTAAAAGAAAGGAAATTAGATGATTTTTATCATTTCGTCAAATTAATATGCCAAATTTTTTTTTCTCCCTTCCAATGGTTTAATCTAATTTTCGTCTGATTATTGAATCGTTGGTTGATTTATTGATAATTGAAGTTTGATAGGAAATCCATAAATGCAAAAATGCATTTTAAATGAAGATATGAACAGACAGGCATAATCCAAAAGATCAAATAGAGAAATGAACGGACAGGCATAGAGTATTGAATTAGTCGAGAATAGCAATTTAGAGGGTCGAGCGAGGGAAAATAATGAAAGATTCGATCCAATTTTTGTTCTGCATCGATAAATGGTGTTGCAGAAAGGCAGACGAATTCGAACAAAGTTTTCCTTCTTTCGTCTCGAATTCGCTTTCCAGCTTGTCTGCTCTCTTCTTTGGACCGACTCTCGACAAGTGAGAGAAGTGTCCTTTTTTTCTCTTTGGACTGATTCCCGAAGGATGAGGAAAATTGTTCTTCTTTTGGATTGATTTTTGAAAAATGGAGAAAATTGCTTCTTTAGACTGACTTCCGAAGGATGAGGAAAGTGTTTCGGTGAATTGACATCCGAAGAATGAAGAAAGTACTTCGTTTCATTCGTCTAGTCAATTTCATTTGTTTCATTTACTTTTTTTTTCTTCTTTTTCAATTCATTCTTGTTATTTTTATTTCTATTTTTTGATTTATCCGAATCCAAACATTTTTAAATTGTACTATTGACTCATGATGATGAAGTTTCAGATTTTGATACTACTTGTATAATTAAATAAATCTGCTTAATTAGAAAAAGCTTCTTGTAGATATTTGAGATATTTGAATAAATTATTTGTTATTACTAGCAGAAATCGTAAGATAATCGATTTAAAAATTTTCAATGAATGAAGGAATGAGTTTTGATGAAATGTTTCGTTTAAGTGAAATGCTGGAATGCTTCGCTTAGATTAAAAATAGATTATTTGTTATACAATAAATTAGAGAGCGAAGATAAGGGAAGCATTCTCGTATCATATATCTATGATACTACCATTCTATTCTTTTGCGAAAATCGGAGAATGGCGCAGAAGTGTCGTAAATACCTACTAAACTAATTTCCTTAATATATTGAGTAGCGAAAGAAGATATTCTGCTTAAAAATATTATTAAACTAATCGCAATAATTGCATTTGAAATTGCATAGCTCAAAGAAATGAAAAGTGCAATATTATTAATTAGTATTAATTATCCTATTTTTACGTGCCGTATACCCATCATTATTGCGACGGCATCGTATATATTTATATCAAATCATGCATAAGTTGCTAACACAAATAGTCAACCTTGGTATGATGCATGAATTTTTTAATTTAACAAGTATTTACATTCTCGAATAAATCAATAAATCATAAGGATAACATTAAATTGTTGAAGTGGGGAAAGACGAAATAAGGCTATCCAATGGTAAAAGTCTTGTTATACATGATATGAGACTCTTTAAAGGTCAATCAAAATGAACAAAAAACATTAAGTTATGAAATGCTGGAAAGTGTAACTTTGCTCTTGACCCAATCAATGGCCAATTAGTCACAATTAATTGTAAAAAATCTTCTATTTAGTTTGGGAAGAACATGGAAAAAAAGAAATTCCATTCGATCTTCCATTAATTCTATTTTTAATTTGTTACTTATTTTTTTCAATTTTCATTGATAAATTTAATATTTACTGATGGTTATTATTGTAATGTTGTTGGTGATACAACGATAGCATTGAGATTGTAATGCTTATGCATTATTTACTTTCAAATGATTCAATTTAATGTTGAATTATTTTAAGGGAAAAAAGATTGGTAAAAAGAAAAGAAGAAAATTAAAACATTTGTTTGGTATTTTTTAATTAAGATTTTATCATCAGGGAATCTAGCATCAGGATACTTAATTAAGTATCCAGTGTCAGGAAAAGCTTTTCAAACTTATACTTTGGACAATTTTATGGATGAATCACTCATCACCCTATATTTAACAATACAAAACCATTCAATCATTTTTAGGATTCATTCATTTAAACATGATCAATCAATACCACCATTACTACTCCTAGAAAATTTCAAAATGATCAGTTGGAAATATTTAATAGATTATTTTTTTTCTCAAACACAATATATTTTGTTGATAAAATAATATTTATTAGGAATATTACATCCATAAATATTTATTTAAATAATCCATTTAATAGTAAATTAATTCCCCCCAACCTCTTTTTCTTTTTATTCTTAATATTGTTCAGATTTATTTGCATACTTTGTAGATCAAGTTTTCATTTCTTTACTGCCATATTTTGACTAATAAAATTCACTCAATTGGTCACTTAAAAGAATTATTTGTTTATTAGGTTGGAATTGTTCAGAAGATTCATTTCGATCTATTCAAATCTTTTAATCAACTATTAGCATTCTTCCTTTCTTTCAATTTATCTCTTCTTGTCGCTTTTTCCATTCGTTCAACCTTCTCATATTACATTTTAACTGACTTATATTTTACTATTATATATATAAACTGCATAGTAACATTACCAAATTAAATAAGATGAACGAATATTACGCGCGCAAAATAATCATGAATATCAATCAATATCTGATCTATTTATTACGAGTTCATTAGCTTTTATACTTTATTTGTATCAAATTTCAAACAAATATTATTATGAAATGTTTATATTTGAATCGAAATTTAATTGACCCCATATTTCAAAATTCATTTATTTCAATCATTTTCTTCCCTTACATGAATATCTTCTTCTGTTACTATAGCAGCTGATAATATAAATGGCAATGAAAATTATAAAGGAAAAAAAAACGAAAAGTCAAATGACACTTTATTTGCTTTCATAATATTTTGATATATTATTTTGTTACCGTTTACATAATCATTGATCTCTTATTTACCATTAGAATAGTAATTTCTTCCACTTTTATTCTTTTTCTTTTCCTTTTTTCATATTTTCCATTTCTGTTAATAAGTTAAATGAAATTTAGAAAACTTTCTCCTATTTTAAAATATATAATTCGAAAAAAAAACATATATATATACATATTCCAACTCAAACTGGATAGGACAGAAAATAGATGGATAAATGATAGCCATTTAGACTTTTTTCTATTGGAACATGACATGAATAAGGAAAGATTAGTGTTATTATTCATAAATATATAAAAAATAAACTGTTTTTTATCACTTTATAATTATTTTTTTATTTCAATATTATTAAAAATTTTTTATTTTCCATAAACTTTTACAATTTGATAAATATTTTTAAATTTTCATCTAAAATTGCTCCAAATGTTGTTAATGATCAATCAAATAAATATGAAAAAATTGAATTGATGAAATTTGATATTGAATGTATCAAATTATTGCTACTTTTATTTTCTTATCATTGGTAAAGAATCGTTTTATAGGATCCAAAAAAAAAGAAAAAAACTTCAACTTTATAAATTTTGCATTTTTTATTTTTTTTCAATTTCCATATTTTCTTTTCTTTTTTGAAAATAGAAAGTCGACGAAAAGATCTGCTTTTATAGAAACAAAAGTGTTCAGAAAGTTGGATCATATTATATTCTGTTGAAAAATTCTATTAAATCATTTGATACATTGAAATAAAAGTTTCACACCTTAGTTGGAAGCGACTTTCCCGTTTTCTTTTTTTGTTGAAAAAAAAAAATGGAAAATGAGAAAGAAATTCATTTATCAAATACCATGAAAATGATCTTTGGCCCAGAAAAAGGAAGTAAAATATAGGTATCATCGTGATAAAAATTTTAATATCATGATATGAATTTTGTACTAAAAATATACTTTGAAGCAAACTGCAACAAAAATTTCATTAACATGAAATGAAGTAAAACGAACTATAGCTTTTTGACAAAAGCATAGCTTCTCATCCTTGAAATTTAAAACATAAATTTTGATTGAAATTAATCTTTTTTTTTTGTTTGAAGAAAGAAATCAGCCTAATTTATCACATAGAAATTATTAATGCTATCAACCCCACAGTTAATTAAGCTAATATATGTTGACAGTTACTTAAAATATTGATTTCATGTTTAGTCTTTATTATAATACAAATTCTCAACATTTCATGTTATACTTCTCAAATACAACTATTACAATTTACTTTTTTCTTTCCCTCTTCTTCCTTTTTTTTTCCTTTCATTCACTCTCCCTCCATTCATAATATTGATGGAAAATGTGAAAAGTGTTATTTAATTTTATGAATTACAACAAAAACAAAAGAAAAAACTAGAATTTAAAATTCATTTAATTTCAGTTTAGTTTTATTTAGCAAAAAATTCTCACATCACATTGCTAACTTTCCATTGTTACATCAATTTCATACAAGTGATAATAATAATTTTTTCTTTTTCTTAATAAATCTACAAATATTTTCTTTCTCTCTCTATCTTCTTCCTTTTTTTCTTATTAGCAATGTGACTGTAGAAAAAGCAAGGTAACAGAGGAACATGTTGCAATATCTGATAAGGATAATCAAGATACTGAAAAACAGTATGCTATAGAAAAGATAAAAAGTGATGCTGATAAGAAAGAGAATGAGTAATACTAATGAGGTTTTCATCTAATTTAAATTCCTAAAGAAGTTCATTTAAAAAAAGAAATATATTAAATTCTTGCAAAAGAATTACATTTTTTACAATGTCGACAATTTTTACCCTTACCCTTCTCTTCCTCTTTTTCCACCCGTTCCTCTTCTCTCCCAACGCTCTTCCGACCGTTCTCTTCTTCCTTTTTCACACCTAACGCACACAATTCGTCGTAAATTCGTTTTCTGTTGTAATACTACACATTGAAACATAAACCGGAAAATTGCTCATTCCCATTTTTCCATTCGTGTGGTTTCAAAAGTAAAATTTTTTCAAATAAATTTAAGCAATAAAGATTTAAATAAAATTCACTTCTTTAAAGATATTTTAATTGAAAATCTAAATTTTTTCAAATGGATAAAATTTTTAAAATATTTTGATTAATGATTTACTATAGATTTTTTCTTTTTTTTTTTTGCTATAAATTTTCTATTTTTTTACGTATCAATTTCTCACTGGTTATAAAAATGGTAGAAATAATGGAAAGCGAAAATGTGACTATTCAAGTGATTCAAAAAGGAACCACTTGAAAAGTCATTGAAAAATATTTTAATATTAATATTTTTAATATTGCTTGGTGAAAATACATTTATTCTCATCCATTATTTATTTAAAGCAAAAGAAAAAGAAAGAAAATTGCGTTTAGGATGAGAAATTCTTTTTTATGCTCATCATAAGAAATAATAGCTAAATTGATCAATTTTAATTTTTCTGTTTCTGTTTCAATTATTTGTGCTTTATAGTTCATCAGTGAACTTGAAATAGTAATAATACGAAATCATTAATTGATAATTATAAATTTTGCTATTAAATCCAAATGGTGCATCATGAATTAATCTATACAATTTTCTTTTTTTTATCATTTTACTTAGCAATGTTAATAATTTCGAAAAATCAAAAAAATTCAGGAAATGATAAAATTTATTTATTTTCTCTTGTAAAATTGCTTTTAAAGATAATTAACCTCAGTGCTTTTTTCAACATATCCGAAATGCTGAATTATTTGAAGCAGATATTTGGAAATTTCAGGCAAATTGACAGGGTTTGAATATTTTTAGGACAAATTTGATAGGCTTTGCATGCCTCAGGTTACTCATTAAGTGGAATGCTGAGAATATTCGAAACAGCTGACGAACTGAAGGAAGCCGAATCGTTAACGAGTGATTCGGTCTTTCTTTTACCTGTACATTATTCCATACGACATGAACGTTTGGGTATTTATCCAGAAGCAAAATGTACCGTATTGGGATATCCGGAGAAGGCACCATTCATATGGATGGTAATACGACGCAACAAGTTCACAAGGTTGTTTGCAGGGGAAAATATAATTCAATTCATAAAGTTGTGAAATTTCTCGAAGATCTTTCTTTCGCCCATTTTGAAAATGAAAACAGTTCGAGAATTTCATTTTCATTATTTGTTATAAATTCACTGGTAATAATTTTTCTGCGATATATATTATTTCCTACATTATTATCACTGTTTTACAAATTTCTTTTTCTTTTTTTTTTTTTACGAATGAACTCGCAGGGCTTCTAGAAATCAAGTTTGATCGAATAGGCATTTGATTTTAGTGAAGAACATGAAGAGCGGAAAAATGAAAGGAAATCAAGGAGAAAGGAGAGTATATTTGACGTGAATTCCTGAAAATATCGGATGATGGTGATGATGTAGGAGCAGGATGTTGAAGGAGAAATTGAAGGAAGAGGAGGATGTGTACAGGTGAGCTTGCTTTAGGGCCCACGTGTTCGTATGCAGTCGTACGCAACGTTTTGTCGACGTCGACGATATCGACGCTTTCCTGATTCACTCTATTCCACATCTTCTCAAATTAGATCAGTTTGCTGCACGAATACTTGGCGTACATTTGAGCAGGTTTTCATTTTTTTTTTTTTGTCATAAACTTCTTATCAATTATATTAAAGAAAACTGTTTTTTGAAATACTGTTTGTATTTATCATTTAGACATTTATCTTAGAAACATGATAATCATTTAAGTTTTGCAAATTTTTAGGGTGAAATATTATAATTAATCTGATGACCTTTTAAATTTTCAATAAGACAAGAAGTTCTTGTTTATTTCCTAAAGTCTATAATTTTTTAAAGAAATTTGATTAATCAAAATTTTTAAGTTTGAATAATTTTCAATAAAAAACTCATTCAACAATTTATATATTATTCTAAAATTTTAGTCGAATGACTGAATTGCTTTCGACTCATTTTGATTTCTCAGCTCCAAGTTATCTGTCCAATTATTTCATCATAGACAAACATAAACAAAGGCAAATTATCGGCATGGATATTAAACTTGCTGAGGGTTATTCATTTTTGGAACTCGATCCAAAGGTTTGTTCATTGTCAGATTTTTTTGGCAAAGTCTGAGAGCGTCAAAATTCAATAAGTTCAAATGAAAGTCTGTTCGGTGATTTTTATGACATAATTGGAGATCTTTCCTTTAGCGTCATGCTGATACGATAGCAAGTTGTTGGAAATTTTCAACACATGGCGAACGTGATCAGTTTGAGGCAAAGATTCGCCGCTTACCATCGATTGGTGTCCAAAATCATGACGGAACATTGGTATCATTCACCGTTTTGGATGCTGCTGGATTCTTCAATAATCAATTCACATTTGCGGAACATCGTCAACGTGGATTAGCTGATCGAAGTGAACTCAGATTATGTCAAAAAGTTTGTTCATCCATAAATGTCTTCAGCAAAGTATAAAGTCTGAAATTTGTCCATTTTATCAATGACGTATTTTGTTAATCATTATACTATGTTTATTTTGGTTCGATTGGTTATAGGTTTTATTGGCAATTATTGTGCATATGGATGAATCTAATCAAATTTTATAAAAATTCCATTTTATTCTCATTTTTAAATCTATGAATATTCCAGTGGGAAAGGATTTAGATGTATTAAAATATCCAATTTCATTAATTCTTATTTTCCATTATGCCTGTTCTGTTTAAATGAAATCATCTTGTAAATTGGATATTTTAATTCCAATTTCAGGTAATATCATTTGGATTGCATCCGATGAAATTTGTAGAGCACGAAAACACAGCTGTTCTGGACCGTTCTTGCCGATCACAGTGGTGGAGTACTGTAAACGATGAAGCTGGCATTCCTGTAATTAACGATCATCGCGCTGTTTATCGAAGAATATCATCGCATTTGTAAGCTACTAGATTTTGTGAAGTGCATTTTAGTATTGTACTCCGAAATATCTGATTTGACGAATTTCGAATTTCTCAAATTCCAAATTGACGTAAATGTTGATATTTTTAATTTAAATTACATTATTATCATTCAGTTTTTGCACTAAAATTTAAATTTCAAATTGTGTAATTAACATAGAATTTGCAGAAAGTATATTATTTCATCATAAATAACATTGAATAATTACAAACTTCTTTTTTTTTCTTAAATAATTTTGCTAATGCATTCACACTTTCTGTGAATACTGTCATTCTTCTATCACTCTTTTTCATATTCATTTATTGATTTCACTACCGAAAAAATAAAAATGATACCAAGTTTGATGTAAATTATTCATGAAAGTTTGCTATATTTAGATAATAAAATATTTGTTATATGTAGATAATAAAATATTTGTTATATGTGATATGCAGATAATTAAGATGATGGAATTATATAAATCGTTATTTATGTAAATCCATCATTTTAATCATTCAAATCTTGTTGCATCCAAAGGCTATTTGCTGTATACTATTAATTTTTTAAAAATTCTATCGATAACTTAGTAATATGTCATCAAAAAAAAAAAAAAAATATTATGGAGCAAATTATAAAAGAATGGTTCTTACTATAAGAATTATTCAAAAGTAATTAACATCCAAAGATGACAATATTAATTGATCGCTTGTTTTTATTTTTCATCTCCATTATATATATATTTGAAAAAAATGACAAAAAAAAACTTATATATTTCTTTTTGATGATATGACATTTTGCTGCTGTTTCTTTTTTTTTTGTTAAAACTATTTAACAAAGTTCATTATCATCTGGTTGATTAGAATATTCTTTATATTCACACGTTCTCATCAAATTCACAACATTGCTTGATATTAGAATATTGGGAAAGTTCTTGATATTGTGGCAGGAATAAGTCTTGGTGAGAAAGGTTTTATTGATTGATAGAGAATGCATTCTTCGTCAGTGTTTTGATTAGAATAAAGTCAGATAATACCACGATTGTAGTTGATCGTTTGGTTGTAGTAGAGATGAAGTGGGTATAGCTGATTTGCATTGAATGGGAGAGCATTGATTGTCTTTTTTTTGCATAAAATGTTGTGCTTTAGTAACTGTTGAGTTGACTGACTGATAATTACTGATCCGGTGATCGCTAGAAGCTCCTTTTTATATCTATATTCCTTAGTAGTTTTAGTATGCGGCGAATCACATTTCATGCAAAAACTTTATTATCAGAACAAAGAATAAGAGGTAGATAATGCTTGCAACTTTAAACAATACTCGCAAGCTTTGCTCTTTACAACATTTCAAACAATTAACATGATTTACAACATTTTAGGCAATGCATACAACTGTCTTTAGCACATTGGAAAATAAAAGAACAAAGGCCTTTGTATTAGACCAAAAGATGAGATATGGATCAATAATTCATTTGACTGAGAAATATTGCAAGGAGAATTTTTTTATTATACAAAACATTTCGATTATTCATCATATTTATATTTTATAAATTTTTCGCATTTTCCAACGTAAATTAATTTTTTTTTTCTGCTAAAACTTGATTAAATAGCTAATAGGAAAGACCTTCAGCATCATTGTTATTAGAAATATGATGCATATTGCATAAATTAAATTCTATGATATAGTAATAGAGGTGGATTTGTAATATTATCAGTAATTAATTAATGATATAGACTGGACAGGATTTTTTCAAATTTTTACCGAAATATTTCGATGAAACTAGAAACAGTATTTTAATGTTTTGAACATTTGCTTCGTGTAACTTTCTGCAAAGTTTGCGGAGATCATTAAAGTTACAAGATGATGCTGTGACAAGTTTAGATTGACCATGTTGGTTGACCATGACAGATTACGCTGTGCAGATATCAAGCGATCATTCAAAAATTTCATTCTTTGCTACTTAGTCAAATATTCTATAAATATTTTACTTGCTTATTCATTTTCATTGTTGTATGAGTGTAATATTGTTTTTGATCGTTATGTATGTTCTGAATCAGTTGAATAGTTTGGAGAAAAAAAATGCTATTTATGTAATACTAGCATATAATTAAAATTTGAGAACAAAGAAAAGATGGGAGATTGTGTTCAATATCGATTGACTTTGCATATCTATAGTGTCAATATCGACTGACTTTAAATAAAGCTTTTTGCGTAAATACATAGAAAGAAAGTTTAACATTTTAGGCGAAAATCAGTTAACCTTTTTGGCAAGAGCAAATGAAAAAAGTGGAAAAAAAATCCAAATGATTTAAAACAGAATAATGGACCAAAATAAATACAATACTAAACTACAAAATTAATAGCGTCTTTATTTTTATTAAAAAGTTCAAAAATCCGATGTAGATCGACAAGTAACAATCAGAATCAGAAATGCAAATGTTTACTGTTCGAAAATATTAAAACATAGGACTGAAAAGGAAACAAAGGTGAAAAAAGGTCATATTATGAACTGAAAATATTTTTTTTTTTTGAAAAATTGTGTAGTGCATTAATTTTTGCAAAGATTTTCTCGCATTTCTCCGAATCATTCACATGATTTTTTTTGCAAAGATTTTCTCGCATTTCTCCGAATCATTCACAAGTATAATTCATTTTTCATACGAGCTGTTTTTTAAATTGTCTCATCATTATCAAAAAATTTGATGAAAATCACGTGAACAAATTTGAAAAAGAAATATTTGATATTATCTTTTGCTATTTTTATAGATTTGATTTTCATCTATCTTTACTTACTTTGTTAAAAAATAATTTGAGACAGCCCTATGTTTTCGTAGCTTCTTTTAATACATAAAAACAGATTAATTATAAGCAAAATATTTATATGATGTATTTGTGTATGATAATTATGTAATTATATGTAGACTATTGAATAAATTATATTCATCAGTTTTATTTCTTAGAAAAAAACTTCGAAAAAATTATTGTTTCCAATTATTTTTTAAATAAAGTGAGTAAGGAAAAATAAAAATTACACCTATGACAGTAATACAAAATAACATTAAAAAATCATTCAAATTTATCCACGAGATTTTAATTAAATTTTTTAATATGATAAAGTAATGCAGTTGGCATAAGTTTAGAAAAGTCTAATTTTTAAAAGCTTAATTTTCAAAAGTTTAAAAACTAGTTTTCAGAGGTATAGCTAGTTTTTATAAATAGTTATAGAAATAAAAATGTAAATGTTCGTTTGATGAAAATCTTGAATTTCTAAAAGTTCTTAAACAGACGCCTTATAATTCTTTGCTCAAAATCTTAGATCTCCGGAAGTTCTTATCGCTTTGAAATTTTGACACAACGTTACATTCGCATGCTTTTATGTATTTTTAATATGCATGCGTTGCTGTAGCTCAGTTTGGTGAATCAGAAAAAAAAAAGAAAGCGCACGCTTTTAGTGTTGGAGAAAAAATCTGATAGTTTGTTATTTGATTTTTAGTCTGGTTGGATTGAAAATTGATTTTTGTTATTATGATTCGGATAGTTCAGTAATGGGTATGCGGAGGCTTTTTGTGTTTTATGTAACAGAAACGAATTTCGTTGAAACAAGTTTTTATTGACTGATGAAAGAGTGATTCATCGTAACAAAAATTAATTAATGGATTCCAGGCGAATTATTTTTTCCTTTGCCGCTAGTGGAGAAGAATATTGCCCAACTGAATTGTCGGATTGTTGCTACTGTTGTGTAGCTTTAAACCATCTGGAAATCTGAAACTCCGAACAACTGCTGTTGCTGCGTCAATTTTTATCGTTTATCTGTGAACTTTCTGTGGTAAATATGTTTATTGCCCTTTGAAACTATGTCGCGCTGCCTGACCTTTAGTATTGCTTGTTTAAAATAATTATCGTGGCGCTGTTTGAATCCTTCAGCTTTCGCCCACATCTAAATGTTTAATATCACAGTGCCCGTGGATATACAATATTTTTTGTTATTTCATTGTTCGTGTAGATACAGAGATTGTCTGGTTTGCCGACTCTAGAACACGCAACATATCATTGTCCATGTGAGAAGCAATCCATCTCTAGATCCAAAGCGCATAATTCTAAAGATTGGTCCTGAGCTCTGTTGATGGTGATTGCAAACTCCAATCGAATTCGGAATTGTAATCTCTTAAATTAAAATGCATATGCGATGGAATCAGAGAAATAGTGAAGAATGAGGATTTGAAAAATGAGGATTTCTTCACCTTTGAAAAATCATGCCAAGATTGTTGCTTCTACGATATTGTTCATTAATTCTTTTACTGCAAGCCACGTGCCGTTGCAAAGTTTTGGCTGATTGATATTTCGCAATATGATAATTGGCACGTCGATTTTCAATTGCAGTATGTATGGTGGCATCCCTGGCAGATCGAGTTAATTCAGAAATTCTGTTGAATAATTAACCGCTTCATCTGCTTCCACAACAGTGTCGAAGGACTTATATGTGACTGCCACGCTTTGAATATTAAATTGTATAATTTTGTTAAGTTCGTCGATTTCCTTGTCCTTCGCCGCAAGAATAGCTCGTACTCTCAGCCAATCGTTATTGTTATGATTGGTTTGAATATTGGGAAATACTTCTTTAAACAATTCTTTTAATGTCACTAAAGTCAAAAGTTATGAGGCAGTGAAATTCGTTCTGAGGTTAGGTCAACCGATACCTTTCCGTCCCTAATTATCGTGGAAATCTCTGAATCGTGGTGAGTGATGTCGAACAATACCAAGTACCACCAGTGAATCTAGGCGAGTTGAGCAGAGATGCGTCGAGTCGAGTTGGACTGAATTATATCGAGTTGGGTTAAGTTGTTTCCAGTCGAGTTGGTTGAGTGGCGTCCAGTCGAGTTAGGGCCAACTGTGTCGAGTCCAGTTGGGGTACGTTGTGTAGAGTCGAATTGGGGTAAGTCGTGTAAAGTCGAATTGGGTCGCGTCCACAACAATAAGTCGTGTAAAGTCGAACTGGGTCGCGTCCACACCGAAGTACAAAATCTTTATTTTGAAGATAATAATTCCCTTAATACAACCAGGTATATATATACTAGAGATGGAGTGGTTTAAATTAATCACCGGGAACTGTTAAGACCCGAGTACAACATTAGCAGCGTAACAAGATCTACTGAGAAGATTAGCATGTGAATATGCGCAAAAATGTGAATTTAGATGAGTATTGTAAGTGATTGACAGCAATGGCATTTCCTGTATCACAGGAATACAAAGATGTGAGCATAGATAAAAACAGAAAAACATGGGAAATAAATCAAAGGAATGTAAAATGATTCATAATATTGGTTACACTGAACTACAATGAGGAATTTGCTTGATTATTTATTTGTTTGGAATCTGATTGGAGTATCGCGATAGTTCGCGAACCAATTTCCAGCATTGATGTGAGAATATCCCAGTTGATCCATCGTTTTGCAGCTGAACACGCATATTTATAGTTGATTTTAACGTCTTGTGACCACAAAGTAAAGTATTTAAGGCAAGCATTTATTTCGTCCACTGATGTCGATCGAGGAATTACATACAATGTTTGTCTGAAATCTCCTGCAAGCAATATTAATGCGTTCCCAAATGATCTGATATTTCCACGCAAATCTTGCAATGATCGATAGAGATCTTCAAGCAATTTTTTGTGCGCCATTGTACATCAATCCCTAAAATAAGTTTGCATTTCTGTAATATTTTTCCTATGTCGAATGTTTTGGAAATATTGAGTGTGGGAGTTTAATGAATTGCACGTTCAATGGCAATTTCAAAGCGGATGAACAGTCTTCCACCTGGTAGCAGTGTTGCAGTTATTCCGGGTGATGCAAGAGTTAAGGCTATGTCATTTTGGGATCGAATTGCTGTCAGAATCAATCTAATTAGGAACTTTTAACCAGTTCCTTCTGATACATCGAAAAAGAAGATTTCTCCAATATCGTTATTGACAGTTTGCATTATTTGGTCGTAAATGTCTTTTTGCTCAAGCGTTAGCTTAGGAATATTTGATTGCACATATGACAAAAAACCACCCAAGTTGTAATTTTGTTCACGACACAATTCTATTTCAATCGAATCAACAGCAGATCAATTCATTCTTAACTGTTCTCGCAACCGTGCATCCTCAAACCTGGCTGCACGTCGCTCTGCTCGAATTGAGCCATTTTTTAATCTTTCTCGCTCGTTCGCTTATGCCCGTTCTTCCTATAGTTTCATTTGCAATTAATTATCGCTTTAGTTTCGCTGCGTGAATACGAAGACTTAAGTTTGATCTTTTGTGATGCATTATTGGATGAGCTAAAGCTGATCGATTGCACCCGAACTGTTCTGGAAATTGCTTGTGACTGAATTTGAACTTGAACTGGAAACTCTTCAAGTGAATTGGACTGTTGCTACTGCTGTGTTGCTTTTATAAAAATTATATATGATATTAAGAGATACTACCAGTCTTAAACGTTTGTCTGTTGAAAATCTTAAATCTCTGAAATTCCTTATCTATTGCTTCGAAATTTGACAAAACGTTGCATTGGAATACGCGCATGCTTTTACCGAATGCACTGAGCGTTGCATACTGAAGGCCACATCCACTCTGCGGAAAGTAAACGTGGTCAGTGGATTCAGTCTGCTCATTTACTTTTATTTGTCACAAGTGTGACAGTTAAAGAAAAAAGGTGGGTATACCTATAAAAAATTATGCGCTTATTTGAATGCAACGTTGGATCGAAATTTCAAAGCAATCGGTGAAGAACTTGCAAAGTTATATGGACTGTAATAGGAAACATTCACATTTTTATTTATATAGATTGTGTGTTGCTACGGTGACATGGAGTGAATAGCTTTACTATAAAAAGAATTCTTATCAGTGATTTAATAGAAAAAAGTATAATTTGTGGTGAATTCTTTTGTGAAGTTTCAATTCGAACTGATTAGTCAGGGCATTTAATCCTTTGCATCAATTCGACTCAAAGCATAAGTACTTCCTTTTTACTACTGCTAACTCCTTAACTCAAAGAATAAAAATTGACTACACAGATAACTTTCTCTCTTATCAAAAGGAAATTCAAATTATCGGTTGTATCCATCTAACTTTCAAACTTCAAATTCTATTAATTGTCAAAACCAATAAACCGTAAATAACTTCCCTCTTATCAAATAAAAGTCGAAATTATTGTTATATAATCAATATTTATCAATTCATCGTGTACATAGTTGCGGCAAATAAAATTCGTTATATCAAGGACTTCATTACACAACAAATCATCCATACCAAATTCCATCCCCAACAAAAGACTTTTCACAAATTACTTTCATGACAATTTTTCTGGTGCCCGAGATGAAATATGTCTGCAACTCAAAACGAATTGAAGAAGTTTACCTGGGAGTGACTTCAGAAGAAACTGAAAGAGAAATTAACAACGAAACAATTCGGGATCAATTACACTCAAAACTAACTGAAAAAGTTACCCGGATATGGATCTTAAAGAAGTTAGGAAGAACAACGAAATAATCTGGAATCAACTACATTCAACTGCATCAATTAATTGAAGAAGTTTACGCGGAAGTGGACTCAGAAGAAGTTGATGATGAAGGAAACTCAAGAATTGATTACCAACATTCAAGAAATCAGTGCAGAAAATAGAACAAGAAGACTACAAAAAAGGAATGCCACAAAACGATAAATTCAAGCAAATTAATCTTGCTATAACACCCAAATTCTTTCCCCTGAAAGAATTCAATTTTCTTCACACGGTAATTTGGGAAAAACTGAAATATTTTTTGGAATATAGTATGACGAAATAATCAAAAATCTTTGTATTATAGAAATATCTTTGTGTATGCAAACCTTTGATCTTTACGCTATAATTAACATATTGTAAATTGAGTATTGATGGGAGTAAACAACTTCATTTAAAAAAGAATCCTTATCTGGAGGAATTCATTCAATCTTTTGCTTTGATCGTCACGGCATTCAATCCTTTTTCCTGATCGATATTCGAACGAAGCTTTCCAAACTTCATCAAACTCTATCAATTTCTAATATCCATAATCTGTAGATAATTTCTCTATTATCAAAAAGAAATCCAAATTGTTGACTGTATTGTCGATATTCATCAATTCACTGTACATCGTAGTTGCGGCAAATAAAATTCGTTGTATGAAGAAGTTCATTACAAAGCAAAATCATTTATGCCACATTCCAATCCCAATAAATAATCTTTCATAAATTACTTTCGTGACAAAATAGTGCCCGAGATGAGTATGTTTGCAAGTCTGATTAAAGGAGCCTAATCAGCGAAAGAGAAGATCCGGAAACTTCTCGACGAAATTAATCGATTCAATCTAACACTACTAGATCGAAAACTTCCGCGAGAAGAATTAAAAACGATTTTTTGCAAATTGATTTCACGATAAACTGATACTAAGAGATTTTTTCAAATACAAACTTTTTAATGAATCTTTTTAATTAATGCATACGAAATTAGCCAGCAAACTGATGCTGATCACTGAATCGATATCAATAATTACAAGGGCTAAAAACCACTGTAATTCTTAGCCCAAATAGTTTTCAGTTGCAAAAAAATTTCTTATTTTCCATCGTTAGATTCTAATGTATGAAAAATGGGCTATTCCGGAATCGTTTCGGGATCTTCGTAATAAGACGATAAACTTATTTATCCTTTTGGTGGTAAACATATTTATCAGTTTGTTAATCCCTTTGAAATATCTTACGCTCCTTGACCTTTAACACTCCTTATTTACAATAATCATATCTTCCGCATTCTCCGACAGTCATGCTCATTCTGGCTCGTAACATTCCTGCACATATGGAATTGATGCAAACATCGACAGTCTTGTTCGGAATTATTACTAAAGTCAACTGGTAGATAAATCTTCCAAAATCGATTATCTTTTTGGCCATGCAGAATTCCTTGATGTGATACTATCAGGTACTGGTCATTATTTTCTACTCCTTGTAATTTTCTTTCCCAAATAGTCTGGTTCTTATCACTGGCAATTATTTAACAATCACCTCAACAAAATCTTCGCTCGATTGGAATATCGAGAGTTTCTGGTCTTCCATTTCGCAAAATAGATCTTTCCAGAGCTTCTGCCTGTTTGATAATATCAACCAATATCAGATCACTTTTTTCCATCCCTAAACCAGTGATCAAGATGAACGCTTTCTAGATATCTTCAAGCATACAATTCAAAAAGATTATGGAACTGTTACTGAAAACATCCATTATATTTTACTTATGTTTTTAATAATTCCTCGCTTCAGTGAAATATTATGCCCAGTTATTGCTAATGTTCGCAACAAATTGGATTCTTTGAATGATTTGAGAAACGTTTTTCTAAATAGTCGCTGTTTTTCTTTCTCATTTCGTCCAATCCATAATCAGCTATTATTTCGAATTCGTTTTCAGACATATCTTTTTGCCATAATATGAAGAAAGCAACTGAGTGAGAAAAAAAGACGAAAAGTTTCGAAGAAAAGTTCGTTCCCAAATGCTTAGATCAGAAAATTGATCATACGAAAGAATTTCAAATTTAAATTTCGGATTTCCAAAGTCACATATCATTTAATGTCACACTCTATTAACGAAAGAGCTGTTCACATTTTTTAGTTAATTTTTAATCATAATTCTCCCTCCTATTTTGGGGATGTTGGTTTGCGTTATAGGGTTTCATCAATTTACTTTTGTTTAGGTTTACGTATTTGCATATGTATTTTCTTGTGTGAATATAGTCTATTATTTGATATCACGTATGTTATATTATACAGTACTTTCTTAATTCATTGCAAATTATATCAAATTTCATATTTGTTTTATTTCTCATCTTACATTGTTTTTAGGGAAGGAGCAACTGCCAAATTATAAGACGTGGATATAGAAGAGTGAGTTATCGCAGTGATTTCATGATAATTACATTGTTTTGTCTCCTTCTTTTTTTTTATTTTTTTGGTACGATTGTCATAAAGTTTGTGCATAAGGCATTGAAAACATATTTTACACACAAAAAAAGAAAAAAAAAGGTGAATCATATGAAAATGAATTACTGCATATTTTCCACCAAAATTAATCATATGCTAAAATGAACTAAATAGTATTCATATGCTCATATATAATAGTTCAGGTTTTTTTACATATAATAGTTATAATAGTTCAGGTTTTTTTTTATTTAGAAATAGCGAGAAATATGGTTAGTTTTTAAAATCCAAAGAGCTTGAAATATATTAGAAACAATTTAGTAATGTTTTTTAATCTATAAATAGCGAGACATTTTGTGATTTTTTCAATTTCTACATCCTTATTTCTAGTACTATTATTAGTTAATTAATATATACTAATTCGCTGACGATCATGTGCTGTTTGATGTATGCACTAAAATTATAAGTTCAGTTATCTCGTATGCGTCGATTTCCGGATATTTGATAGCTCCTAGAATATCTCTTGAATTTTAATGCTTTTTCCGAGACATATCATCGGTGATTACCTAGTATTGTAGCAAGTTTATCAGTAATTATGACTTCATAAATTCTGATTTTCTGCTCTCAAAGAAGAACATTTCGCTGCACCGCTTATTATATTTTCAAGAACAATGATAATTTTGCCGAGAATCTGTTGTAATTTTCCTTTTTGAAAAAGAATTTTTACTGTTTTATTTTCTATTTCAGATATTTTAACTTCGTCCATTTTTCATTTTCGTTCTCAGCCAGACTAATAAGTCAACTGAAAGAATTCTACTCGAGAATAATATATGTTGAGTAGAATCATTGCTGGTGGCATACAAGGAACAATACAACAAAGGTCTGATAAGTTTTTTGGAGTTCCAATTGTACAAGAGAAATTCTTGATTGAATTTAGTTTATATATATATATTTCTTCTAAACAATAAATGCAGAAGAAATCTGAAAAAGTTGAGAAAAGATAGGATTACTGAAGATAAAAACTTCGGAATTCCATTTTTTTTTTTTTTTAAATTTAAATTTGTACTTTATTAGTTCACAAGCCTAAAGAAAAGTTCGGGACGA
>JAOVVO010000509.1:0-60697 GCA_028564675.1 Onchocerca lupi
TATATATATATATATATGAATAAATGAACAAAAGTTAATACTTCTCAAGAGAAAAAAAAAGTATTCTGATTTGTTAAGATAACGTTAATATCGTAGATTTTGCAATGACTTACTTGTAAATTTTGCATGGATTCTAAAAAACAAATAAGTCATTTTTAACAAATTTTCTTAGAAAATGACAACTTATCAGATTCAATTTTTTTTTCCACAATTAGCAATTTTTCAGAATACAAAATCTAAATTTATATATCTATAAATATTAACATCATATTAATAAACCAGAAAACTTCTTTTTTCTTGAAAAGTATTGACTGTTGTTTATTTACTCATATATATATATATATATATTGTTAATTTGTTATGAATTCTTATGAAAAAAAAGGAAGAGGGAAAAGTAAAGAACGAGTACTATGGTGCATACGAGATGAACTTATGAAGAAGTAAGAAATAAGGAAGTAAATAAACGAATGAATAGAAATAAGTTGTGTGATGAAAATGTTGATTGAATAGAATAGCAGGACAATTTGAAAGAACGGTGGTGGAAGTGGAAGAGAGTAAATTCATTTTGCAATCCGAGTGAGGAATTTATTAGAAGCATATACATCCACTGGTAACAATTATTAGGATGTGGTGTAAAGTTATTCATCAAATATTCTTCAGATTGCTTGCTCATCTGAAACTTTACTATCATGGATCATTATACTAATCTACCTTGTTTATCCTTCTTCTTTGTCAATCTGTACTTTTTCCTTCAATGTTCCAACTAAATTTGAATTCTGGATTAATTTTTAGAAGTTTCAAAAAAAAAAAAAAAAAAAAAAAAAAAAAACTGGATTTACCGAAACAAAAATAAAACTGTGCATATAACATAAATTTCTTGATGACGATTAGAAATATTTAAAAAATCTGCAGTTCTATCAAATATAAGTTAAGTGCAAATAAAATTTTTATACTTCGTTTTTTTTTTTTTTGAGAAATATTTAAAAGTTTAAAATGTTAGAAATATGCTAATCTGACAAGCAAAGTTAGCACATTTGCCAAGAAAAACGAAAGAAAAAATCCACACCTATTAAAGAATAAGAATATAGTAAAGGAATTTTAATTCAAAATTTTTTAATTTCTATTCTTATTAGAATGCATCTATTCCATTTAATCACAACTAAATACTTCCAAATTTAGATACAAGTGATAGAGCTTTTTTTTCAAATAAATAAATCAATTAAAAAAAAGAATTAGAGCGAAATTTCGAGTTGCAATTGTTTTTTAGGACACCAAATGAAATTTAGAATAAAACAATGTAAATAAATCTTCAATACTTTTATACTATGAAATTTTCATCAAATGAAGTTTACTTTAATTTCGGAAAATATTCCAATTACCGAAAATTTTGAACTATGAAAAAGATTAGGATTGAAGAATGTATTTTTTCGAAACAAGAATTACATTTACGAAAAGCACAAATAAAATTGTCGAGTGGAAAAGAATTTTTGAAAAAGCCAAAATGTTGTTCCACAAAGTTTAAGTTCATAAATAGCTCTCTAAATTTTCCTATCTATATCACAGCAACATTTTATACTTCATGTAAATAGAATCTAACAAAATTTTGTAAAAGAACTTCTTATCTACACATCTCTATATTTGAAATATTCATTTCCATATTTCCATATTCAGCATTTTCATTTGAAGTACTGATTTGATCAACATAACAATTGCATTAATTTTTCAGGGCCATAGTTCTTGGCTGTTGCGACCTCTTTTTCAGTTTTACAAGACTAAAATTCGACTAATTTCATTTACATTTCATTATCGGTACTGCCAAATGACGTCCTTTCAACTGGAAGGGAAATCATCGCTACCAGTCGACACCCGTAAAGACTTCGAAATCAATGGGAAGAAAACTGTGAAAAAATGAAAGTGAACTCATATTCTGCATTTTGAATATTTTTCTAGAAAAATTCATGATAATAGCTAATACATATATATTTTTTCTATCTAAATTTTCTCTGCATTCTATTCAATGCTAATAAGAAAATAACTCCAAGTGGTTGTTTTCAAAATTTAATAAACAACCAACAAAGCAGATCTTCATGCATAGTATTAAATAAAGTTTGCAATGAATCTACACATCGCCCAAAAGTTGACTATTTCTTGGTATTAGCATAAGTTGGCAGTTGAGAGAGAAATGTTTATCGTTAGTGAAATGTGTCATAAACTTCATAAAATTTGACTATGCTGTGGATTTTGCTACGGGCATTACTTGCTGCATATCAGTTTATCATTGTCTAATTGAAAGTTTTGCTGATTACATATTTTAACTCATTCCATGAAAGTGATTGCTGGAAAAAATTGTTCAGGAGTAGTTCCTCCCGAAAGAAGCTGACAAAATCATTAATCAACCAATTTCATTTAATTCAACTTGATAGTTTTATCATCGTCGGTGGTTGGAAGTGACATAGCACGAAAGAGTAAAACCTGTCAAAAGATAACAGATTATAGAATTATTCATTAATGAAACGCACAATGTATTCGAGAATACAACGAAATATGAATTCATCAATTCCACTCAGTATTCTCCGTGTAGCGTTTTTTATTGCTTCTTTTCTTTTTGTCGACATGCACAACTTCGAGTACATAGACTCGATAAAAGGGGGATATGGAAAATGCTAAGTTGCAGAGGTCATTATTAATAATTTTAACGATAAAATGCATTTTATTCATCTTGTATTCGAAATATTTCAATGTTGAGTTGGCATTAATTTCAGTTAATAGCAATAACATACCTTGGATTACTAAAATTTAATTTGGAAAATGAAGTTGGAAATTTTTTCCCCAGAAATTCCACATCTCTCATTTATTTTACTACTTCTTAAGTAAAAAGTAACAATTTTGCGTCAATGAGATAGACAGAAGCAATAAAAAACGCTACATGGAGAATACTGAGTGGAATTGATGAATTCATATTTCGTTGTATTCTCGAATACATTGTGCGTTTCATTAATGAATAATTCTATAATCTGTTATCTTTTGACAGGTTTTACTCTTTCGTGCTATGTCACTTCCAACCACCGACGATGATAAAACTATCAAGTTGAATTAAATGAAATTGGTTGATTAATGATTTTGTCAGCTTCTTTCGGGAGGAACTACTCCTGAACAATTTTTTCCAGCAATCACTTTCATGGAATGAGTTAAAATATGTAATCAGCAAAACTTTCAATTAGACAATGATAAACTGATATGCAGCAAGTAATGCCCGTAGCAAAATCCACAGCATAGTCAAATTTTATGAAGTTTATGACACATTTCACTAACGATAAACATTTCTCTCTCAACTGCCAACTCATGCCGTTGCAAACAACAGATTATTGAGTTCCGGGATTCGTTTCGTCATACGACGAATTTGTCTACGCTGTGGAATTCCTGAAGTTGTCCAATTCTATTGATTTGATCCTGCCTTTCCTTTTCATGAATTTAATTTTGTAAACTAAGTGAATTGAAACAAATAAGAAAGGAAGAAAAAACCAAAAATTTCTCCATTTATTCCTTGAACTAAAGTTTTTAATGAAATTTTTTTCAATCCTTTTTTAAAAGAACTATGTAATCGTAACTGTGCCTAATGTCCGAGATCTGAGCAAATATTCCAATAAATCATCTCATGAATATGGGTATCGATGTGTCATTATTGCCTTTCTTTTTTTTGCATTTCGATTTTTTTGCTTAAAAAAAGCTTCACTTCAAATGCGGACAAGAATGATTATGAGAGTAAAGTAAAAATTAATGGAAACTTATGCACATATAAGCTGAAAAAATTAATGGAAAGTTTATATTGTCTAGATAATCTTCTTTTACACATCCTCGGAATTCTGAAGTTCCCATCTCACCATTGACCTGTTTGTGACTAAAATTTATAATTAATAAACATTTCTGCTGTTTAAAATCTAATAGAATAAATTTATAAAATGTAATTTCGTTACTTCTACTGCATGTTGAAAACAATCCTTTTAGTTTGTTTTGATATTTTAACTAAAACAATTTTCTTTGAATAACTATCATAGTCACGGAATTTCCATCAACAACTGCCAGCATACGGTAGAATCAGCATGTAACATGTGTCACATAAATGTTTCAGCATGTAACATGTGTCAAATAAGTGCAAATAATTAGTCTTCCTTCTTGCCGAATTTACGATTCACAAAAGATTTACATTAACTGAAAGATTTTAGAGAAAATTTCGTAAATTTTTCAAGTCCAATTAATAACGAGTTGAGAAAAATTTAGAATATAAACGTGCTAAAGTCGGATAAATAAATGAGTTCCATTTCGAAATTTATAAAAATGACACAAATTAAGCATATATTTCGAAAAACTTGAATTAAATCAGAAAATTTTGAAGAAGTTTTGTCTTAGCACACAAATTAATTCAGTATCTTGCAGTTAAAGTTGCATCAAATATGGAATACAAACATATTTTGGTATCACCAGTATTCATTACTTTGCAATAGTACTTTATAGTTGACTATCTATTTAAGTGACAAAATTAAATGACTAGATGATTAGAAATCTAATTTAATATTCCGCTTATTATTATACATCGAATGTTTGGATGGTCAAGAATCCAATGATGTTCTACTTGTACATCAGAGATCGTTTTAGACTCTTACTTTTTCCAGTGTACGCTTTTGTTCTTTGATTCCTGAACTTTCATTGTATTATTTCTGCCTTCGGACAGAGAGAAAGAAGAGAAAAAAAAATTGTTAATCCCAAGATCAAATAAAATTTATCAATTAAATTTAAAAAAAAAAAAATTGTTATATGCAAGTGAGCACATGTTAATTATGTCAAGAGAATAATTTATACGGGAACAATTTCAAAGTATAGTACATCTGTGTTTTTTCTTTTTCTTTGCTGCTAAAGCAGCACGAGTAGCCATTTCAAATACTTCGCGTACTCCCTTAAAAATGTTTAATTAGAAATTGATAATATCGATGAATTTTTAACTTAAATCGAATTTTCGATTTAGTCTAGAATACTCCTTGATGAATGCAGCTGACACTAAAACTTCAACACCAATACTAATATTGATACTCGTATCAACATTAACATACTTTTATGATAAAAAGACATTAACAATAAGCCTTAAGCTATTGATAGCCATAATGATTAATTTTTGCAAAAAATTCTCAACAATAATAGTAATTTTTAAGAAGATTTCAAATTAATAAAAAATTAATGAAGAGAAAAAGAAAAAGGAAGGGGAAAATTTTATTGGCCATACATCTTTAGTTTTAGCAGAACATTCGATATAAGATGCAGCACCAATCTGATCAGCCATTGCTTTTCCTTGTTCATATTTCACTGGTTCCTGCTTCATTTTTTGTAACTCTCGAACAGTTTGCGTATCATTGCGTAAATCCCTTTTGTTCCCTACCAGTATTATCGGAACATTCGGACAAAAGTGTCGAACCTATAATTACTTCTTCTCATTTCTTCGATAACAACATTTAATCCCCAATTCTAGATCTTTGCTGCTTGCTGATGTAAAATTCGTAAAGAAATACTAATAAATTGAGTAATGAAGAAGGTAATTAAATAAATAGATAATTAAGTGAAGGGACAATTCACTAAGAGAATAATTCGGAGAATTAATGAGTATTTATACACGAAATTTAAATGATTAAAAGATTAAAGGATAAAATTAGTATTCGCTTCAGAAATTCAATTTTTTAAAAACATTGAAAATTTACATATTATACGAACTTATGCAATTTTTGGAATAAGTTGGAGAATTGATATTCAATATGAATTGACTGATAAAATTTTAACCTCAGGTGTCCATTTTTCCGGAATATTTTCCAGTGAATCCGGCGAATCAATACTAAAGCACATCAATATTACATCAGTATCCGGATAACTTAACGGTCTTAATCGATCGTAATCTTCTTGACCTGCTGTATCCCACAGAGCCAATTCTACCTTGATTTACATCAGATTTAACATTGATATGTGATTTCATAATTTTAAAATAAATTAACACCATAACTGATCATATCCCAAAATTGAAAGGAAAGCATAACAAATTATGAAAAAAAAAAAGCTTTTATTCGTATTTTCATCCATATTTCTTAATATGAAAATAATAAACTTACCTGTTTACCATCAACTTCAATATCGGCAACATAGTTTTCAAATACTGTTGGCACATAAACATCCGGAAATTGATCTTTACTGAATACAATCAATAAACAAGTTTTTCCTAAAAAAAAGGAATTTTTTTTATTATTTTTTTAAAACAAATATAATTTTTCAAAGTTGAAAACTTCTGAAAAAATCAGTAGCAATTGTAAAAAATCCATAATATTGCTAAGAAAAAAGTGAAACAGCAAGTGAACAAAAATTTATTCGTTCATATTTCTTCGTTCTAACAAAATTTTATCTTTTTAGATTATATTTTATATCAGTTATGCTTCGATGAATTTAGATCCTTCGATCCTTTGATCCCGTCTCGACACATTTTTGTTTTTGTTTTTGTGGCATGTTGTTTGTTTACATCCTTCACGTACCATATGCATATAATATATTTTTATTTTTTGGCAAAAACAAACAACCTTAAATTAAAAGGAACGAACTTCGCCAAAAGCAAATTTATTCTACTATTTTTTGCTTTTGTTTTTTACTCTAAATAACTATATGGCACGCTATAAATATAAAATATATGATAATGATCTCGCGAATTTTTTTTCCTCTTAAAAGATTGTAATATTAAAGAATTTTTTTCGTAATATTAGGAATTAGGATATAGGCAAGACAATTAACTGTCAACAGGTAAATTTCTTTTTTTTTTTTTTAATCCTACGGAAAAAAACACTCAGTTAAATTTCTGAAAATTCGAAAAAAAAGTGTGTAAAGAAAAGACCGAAAGTTTTTCCGTTCTTTTTTTATTTTTTATCGAATATATCAGTCTGATTTTGAACTATTTTAGCTTAACAAAAAAGAAAAAGTGATTTATAAATAGTAAAATAAATTAATTGGTAGTATAAGTGTGTTTCGTTTGCAATAACTTTAACTATATGCTTAAAAAAAGTGCAAATATGGTTTTTAAATAATTGAATTTTTGAATAATCTGTAGCGAATTAAAAATCTGCATAACGTTGAGACTTTTTGATAAGTGGCGTCAAAGATTTTGCTTATAATTAAATTTCGTATTTATTTATAGACATCAGGATTATAATGATTGAAAATGAAATGAAAAAACTGAAATTTCTTGAAATTCTTCTACTGATGAATTTACAGTTTCCAGATGAATAACACTTAAAGAATGAAGCATCCAGATCAGAATTAAGGATTTAAAATAAGACAACTACTAAGATATAAATCAATTTATGATTCAATTTAACAGAAGGTGACGAAAAAAAAAAGATGGAATATTTGAAAAATTATTCCGAATCAACTATTGAAATTAAAATTGCACAGAAATATTTAAATATTCCCATAAATTGAAAGATTGGGAAGCAGAGAAAGTACTTTTTAATCGAATAGTTAGATTCAACTGATAAAATGATGAAAAGGGAAAGAAAAAGAAGAAATGTATGAGTTCTTCTGCAACTTTCATATCATCGCCAGTCTTTTTTTTCTTTTTTTTGGTCATTATGTCTAGACTACGAACTCATATAATTCGGAAATTTTAGCCTATTCTCATGCTCCTTCTCTATCTGATAATGGACTACGACTAATAGTGCTATTAATTGTGTAGCAAATTCTAGTCTAGGCAAAATGCCAACCAAAAGTCTAGCAATAGTACGGAAGTAACAAAAAAACCTTTGCAGCTTCTTCTTTCCTTCCAAATTCATGCTAATTTAATTAAATGAAATTTCCTTGCTACATAATGATACTATTTTTTCAATATTTTACTCAAAAGTCCTAACTTTTCTAATTTTTGAATTTTTTATAAAATGAATAACAATAAACTTTAATGACCACATGCTCCGTCGCCAACAATAACCAATTTCTTTCGTATCGCTGCCATACTAATTCTGGAATCGATGATTTTTTTCTTCAGAAATCTCGCTATAAATACCTGGATACGATATTCCTGTAAATTACAAGTCTTGTCGTTTGCATTGCCATCGAATATTATAAACACGTCTAGCGTTTCTATATAACATAACGTTGAGAATAGTGAACTATGTAAAGTTTCATACATTAAGCAGTCTCAATATGAGTTATTTCAAACAATCGATATTTGTTAGAGCAGCAGAAAAAGAAAAGACACAGTGGAACTAGAAAAAGCTGTAAATTCGTATGATTAATATTTTCAAAACATTAATCGTAAATTTGAACAACTGAAAAACTTGTAGAATTCATAATTGAAATTTTTGATGCATACATTTATCTTACAATGAAATGCGAATATTCACAATTACGCAAACATATATGCGAAAAAATTAATCATACATTTGTAAATGACAGAAAAATTTAAATGAGCTAAATAAATGAAATATAAAGAAGAAAACTGAGAAAAAACTTGTACTAATTTACTAACTAACTCTTACTTAAAATATTAATATTATGTTTACTTTCTTATTTAGCCCATAATTCTTAAGAAAAATTACGAATTCGATAGGTATGGTTGTAACGACGAAATAAAATGGCAGAATATAGGGGACTGGATCAATGAAAACAATGAATTCTAGATGAAGACATGAAAAATGGAAATTTTATGCATGGAATCCATCAGACAACAAAATAATATCAATTTCAGATTGGATTCATATTAATACTTGAATAGTTACATTTCTTGTTCAAACCTTTATGACCTCTTCTTTTTCATTTTCTTTCTCCTTCTCCTTCCAATCCCAACCACTCTTTTAATCCTTTACCAATTGGCCACAAATGATAATGAGTTTCCAAACAAGAGTACTGCATTTTCATCTTCTTATCCTCAACTAAAAATTAGGAGATTTAGCAAAATTTAGATTAACACATATATTAATGCTCCCAAAAAGTCAAGTTAATAATCAAACAAATCGAAGCATAATGGAGAGAAAATTCAGTATGATGTCCAAATGATTTGGATGACTTTTGTAAAGAAAAAAAAAAAAAAACAAGCTGATAATCGATGACATACGATGCGCCATAGCAGTGAAACGAATTTAAAGATGGGAGCGTTTGATTATGATGGTTGCATAGTTGTTACGTTGGGAATATGAAAAAAAAAGCGGAAATAACATTCGATCAAATTTCTAAGATCGTTTGTGAGGACTTAGAAGAAGACGTTGACGGGAATATTGGCGAGGAAATAAATGTCACGTCTCGATGTGGCAAAAAATAGCACTCAAATCATATATCTTCTATTGAACAAGGAAAAAAAGAGAGGATTGAAAGTTATTTTAAACATTATCTTAAATGGCTGAGATTAATCTAAATATAAAGCTTTAAATCACGGAGAGAGGATGCAATTTCAGCAAAGTGACTAACGTCGTACCAGCAATCTGGTATAATTACGATGACTTATTTACCAAACTAACTTCTATCATGAAGTTAATTTGTCAAATAACGACATGCAATACATGAAAAAGCATTGCTGAGAGGTAATGCATTTCTTACGGATGATATGAATGGAAGAAATTTCAATTTTCTTAGGCAATGAGTGGAAATTAATAAATAATGTTGGGGCCAGTTAGATAAAGAAAATTCGTCATCCTTAAAATTTTCAATTATCATCTTGTTCCATCCTAATACCCTTCAATATCCTCTTTTAATCATGATCAAGAATTTAAACAAAACAAAAAAGACTAAGATAGCGATCATTTAGTTATAAAGTTCGAGAAATTTGCACATAAATTATCATTGATCAATTGAAATTTACACATAAGGAAGGATTAAGATAGTAGGCATAGGGCGTGGAAAAAATGTGTACCACATTTAAGAGCATTTCATGGCTATTTTTGATTGTAATTTTCAACTAGAATCAGGAAGGAAGAAAAGATGAAATGAAATAGAATAATGAAAGAAAAAGGATGGAGTAAGGGAGGAAAACATGAGTTTTGGATGAAAATTTTCCCAAATTTCATTGGAAGCATAAGGAATTTTAGTCATATAGTTGTGATTTAGGAAGACACAAAAAAAGCATAAATGGAAACGCCAAAAATTAACAAACAACAACCACTTCAGTTTCTATATAATAATTTTGGAAAAAACATTTCTGCTAAGTAAAAAAAAAAGACAGTTAGTAATCATAAGGAATTTGAATGCAAATGGAGGGATATTTTTTTTGAAGGATTTCTTGCAAAATATGAATCTACTTGGCATCCTTTCTAATTCATATTTTGAGCTTATAGTACAAACAACTTATCAACAAAGCATGAAATTACTGTGACAGCAACAATAACAATGACATTAAAAAGATGGAATGGCAACAAAAAGACGGAAGAATTCAATTTGAAAGAATAAATTACCGATCATGCTCCTATATGACTAATTCATCAATGCTCTTATACTTTTCCCTTTTTTTCTTTTTTATTATTTTTATACCAATCAACTGGCCTTTTTTTTTGTTGAAATATTTATTGTATTACTGCAATGAAACATATTATTTTAATGATCTATTTTCATGATTTGCTATTATCAAGAAAATTTCTCAATTTTTGGTTTTCATTACTTGGTCTGCCTTATCGATGCAAAAATTACCAATCAATTTAGATCCAGAAATAATCAATCCTCATTGATCGAGAAATTTATCGCGTCTGATTTCTGGGATTTCATTCCGAATGCTACAGCATCTGTGATTATGACGAGTTATTAGATTTTAGTTTATTTCAAAATGACTACCCATGCAGCCAAAATTTACATGAAATTACATCACTATTGAAAGCCTAAAAGATTTTGCGGTTGAAAGATATCGGATTCATAGTTTCGGTCACTTGATGTCACAGCTGGTTACTAATTCTTAGACCGTTAATGATTTTAAACGCCGTAATCCTACTTCAAATTCTAGGATTCTAGATACAAATGAAATTATATCTGGGAGTATTCAGGATTCCTAACATGTACTGTTGATGTTATCTGAATATCGAAGTATCAGTGTACAAATCTACGCTTTCAAACATCCGAAACAGATTAACTTTTAATGTCAATAGAATAATCGGCGACACATTACTAAAGAGCATTATTATGAGTGGTAAAATAAAAGAATAAACTACTAGGCTGCACTTTTAAGCACCACATGTTATTACCGCGACACTTCAGAATCGCCGAAATCGATCACTGAATTGATGTAACGCATCTCAATACATTAGCGAAGTCGTATATCGCCAACAGAACCGATTGTGCAATGAAATACCGAACCATCCAAACTCTTCAATCTATGCTTACAGTAAGCTATCAGTTCGAGGAATTCGATCTTGGTAGCAATTGTATCTTATCATACATTTAACCGTTTTTTTTGATTTCTACGATGAGTTATCTTGATCAGATTTTATGGTACGGCTGTTGATATTAAATAATGATTGCATAATATGATTAAAATCGAAATTTAACGTAAGAAATCCAGTTTCAGTCCAAAAAAAAAAAAAAAAAAAAAATCAGTAAAGGAGGCCAAAGAAGACGACAAATGTTCGTTTCAAGCAATAAAGGGAAATAAATGAAGGAAGCGAAGAAATGACCAACAAAAGAACAGTTCCAAAAAGCATTTGCTGATGGAAGCACACAATTAATTAGACAGTATCTTTGAAAAATTTTTACAGCTGCTCCGCTGCCATGCCGGAAATCTTTCTCATCATCTTTCATTTTTTTGTACCAGCTGCGAATAATTCAACTTCATCGTCATCTGAGCATTTTTCTCGGATCCATAAATTTTTCCAGCATTAGATAATCCTGCAAAGCGAGTTGTACTCTTCCCCATTTCCTCCACCAATTCCTATAAATTTTGCTCGGGAAATAGATTACAACCACACGTCTATCTTTCAGGTCGCATCAATGACCTAAATCCTGACATTATATAAAAACCTGAATTTCACCCGCTTCTGTCAGTTGGGCAATACTTCCCTAAAATTTCTGAACTAATGCTTAGTTGAAGGCTGTCTGTTTGCAAGAAAAAAACCCATGCATCATTCGAAAAGGACAAATTTATTTCACATTTCCTATAAATAACAGTAGATCACTCTTCATTTTAACAATGAGGAATGTTTTCTGGATTTCAAAAAAACGTGTGCAATGCAACAATCATAATGATGGTAATAATAAATAATGGACACAAAAATCAGGCAAAGTGCACGTCAGACAAGAGCGAACATTTTTTAATAATGTCAAAGGAAAAGAAAAAAAAACATTGTACACATTACATATTTATGTTATGTCGGAGTGAGGTTCACGTTGGAATGGTTTTTATTTCTTAATTTTAAGAATAATAACAAGTCACAAATTGTAAAACAAATGACAATTCATTCTTTAGTCTTAGAAGCTCGCTTGTTCCGGTCATCAGTAAGTAGCCATAAAATATCTCTTATCCAATCGTAAAAATAATTATAGACAAAGTAGAACCGCTAAATAATAATTAACAACCAATATTAATTTATGACGAAATAAAACGATCCTTCCCTTCTACATCATCTCCTCCGTCGAGAACAACAGTGTGAAAACTAAGTGAATTCTGAATCTACTTAGTTTTCATGTTTTATATGGAAGCAAAACAGATTGGGGAAGCTGTATTGAATTTAAAGAATGACACATTTCTTTTTCTTCTTCTGCTGCAGTGCAGCCTGCGTTGCTTTTTCGAACACTTCTCGGATCCCCTGAAAATTACAAAAGAATTTTTCAACTAACTAACAAATGTTCATGCTGCGAATCGTTTGAACACATGTTAATCCATCAATTGTTTAGAAATAGTAATTTGACATTTTAATTTAAATTAGCCAAACTAGTATAGTATTTTAAGAATCTCTGATAGTATTTTATGAGAATTGATTAATGCTTTCCAAAATATGCCTGTCGTACTTCAGCGCTACTTATTCATCGCATTTTCTTATAGCGATATCAGAATATTAGGATTATTTGAAAGTATTAAGGTAGCATAATCAGAATAAGATAAACTAACATCCTTTGTTTTCGCGGAACATTCCAAATATGCAAAAGCACCGATCTGTTCAGCTATTGCACGGCCGTGTTCCGGACGTACTGGTTCCTGTTTCATCTTTGCCAATTCACGAACCATCTGCGGATCATTACGAAGGTCTTTCTTATTGCCAACCAAAATTATTGGAACATTTGGGCAAAAATGGCGTACCTAAAATAAAATATGCCTATTATCAGTATAATGAAGTGTTTGAATTTGCTGTTCTCCAATCTATAGCAAATTATACGGACTCATAAGAACCGGGAATAAATTTTGGAATTTCCGAATTCATGGAAACTTTAGATTAACAGGTAAAGCAACTCTGCAATCATAACGACAAAACATTATTTAGTGAAACTTCAATTTACATTCATTCAAATATCTTATGTCATGGAACGCTTGTTATATTAAACTAATTACTTTATTACTGATTTTGACGACTAATATGTACCTCAGGTGTCCACTTTTCCGAGATGTTTTCTAGCGAATCCGGCGAATCAATACTAAAGCACATCAGGATTACATCAGTATCAGGATAACTAAGTGGCCTTAATCGATCATAATCTTCTTGACCGGCCGTATCCCATAAAGCCAATTCCACCTGAAATCAGAGAGAAACAAAATACATTTTAAAATAATATCCCTCTTCAGAATATTTTTCGAAAAATACTTACAATTTAATTAGAAATAAGTCTAACTGACAAACTAACTGAGTACGTTGTTGCACAGAACACACAACCAGTGGAATTTTGATATAAATACGTCAATAATTTAAAAATGCTAATTAGCAAACAACTTACCTGCTTCCCGTCCACCTCAATATCTGCAACATAATTTTCAAATACCGTTGGTACGTAAACATCAGGGAACTGATCCTTACTGAACACGATTAAAAGACAAGTTTTACCTGAAAAACATTGGTCTGTGTATAACTTAAAGGAATGTAAATTCCTTGTTTCATCGATTAACTAAATGTCCTAAATGACGTTCCTTGAAATTTCTTTTAATCTATGAACTGCAACTACCAGAACAAATGGTGATAGGCGACTTTTAAGTTTCTACTTATCATCTATCAACTAATTAATTGTATCTTCATCAATCTAACAACCAATTTAAAATCTTCACCTATTAAAATCTTGGTATTAAATTTGAAATTTCTTTAATTCACTTTATTTCAAAAAAATTAGATTACAAAATCTTCTATGTATTGAAAATGATGACTCACCGCAAGCACCATCGCCAACGATGACCAGTTTTTTACGGATAGCGGCCATTAGGACGCTCTGAAGTCTGCAAAGAAATACTCACTAACTTTAGCTGACGGGAAATTAAATATTATAGCTAGCTTTACTCAGTACCAAAGGGACAATCTAAGCTATTTCATCCTTGAAAAAGTGTGAACCAGCTTTTGAAATCAAATCACATCCTGAAAAAAAAAAAAAAAAAAAAAAGAGCTATGTCTCGAAAGATCTGGAAAAAATCCACCTCAAGCACTTCACCTCACAGAACTAATTAAATATTCTACGGTTCCCTCCAACTTCGCAACGCTTTCTGCCTATGCAACTCTCACGGATCCTTCGGAATTTACCAACTACCATCCACTTGTACTCAAAAGCGACGAATGAAAATTCGATAAATACCACCAGTTAATTCAAACCTTCCTAAACAACGTTGAGCTCTATACGCAGTAATGACATCAGCAAAAAAAAGAAGAAAAAACTTCAAAATTCGAAATTCAAATTTTAAATGAAAATGATGAAATCCGGCATTTTGAACAATGTCGAACGAACTCATTATGCTACGGTCAAAACGCAAATTTCGATTATGTGTTAACTACGGATTAGTCGATAGAAGCTATTCTGATCAGATTGTTTGAGTGTCAGGTCAACATGTCGGTAGCTAAATACTTTAACGTAATATTCATGCTGAGATCTTTTACGTGAGAAAAATATATTGACACATGGAAAGTCCGAAATAACGAGTTCATTTCTGAAGATTAGTCATCACCAATAGAACAAATTACTGCAGTGAGAGAGTAAATTTTCAATTCAACTTCAAAATGTATGACTTGAAAAATAAAACAAAACGAATCGTACGCTAGAATATCCGCTTTCGACGTAGTAGCTATGGCAAATGCGAAACGGAAAAATAATTAGATCAAACTAGAACTCACTCTCATCTCTACATCTTAACACTTTTGCATCTAATATTGTCAAGATTTCACGCAAGTCTATAAGGCCGCTGAAGCTGTTGAGTTATTAGCATGACTCTTCTTGTAATTTGTGATTTTGTTTCGTGAAGTCGATTTGTATTATGTTTCGGTATATTTGTTCGTAGGCTTTGTTATGAATTTGCAATACGGTTGTTCAATTTTGCAGTGTAATAGTGGAAATATCATAAGTTACATGTTCAAAGAAGCAAATTACATAATTCGGGTGACACGTCACGTGTTGTGATTGATGTGATATGTATTGAAGTTGACAAGTTACTTGTTATACATTATGGTTTCAAACTAATAAATTGCTTCGGGATTTTTTTTTTTTTTGCAGGCTTTTTACATGGGTATATGGCATCTTATTTACTCAATCGTAGTGCCCAAAAACAGGCGTTTTTTGTTTTCAATATCATCTTTTGGGTAAGTGTTTTGCGTGTATCCATGAATTTAATAACATTCCATGTTTTTTAAATATTAAATGCCTTTTAAGGAGTTGACGTTGATAAGATATTATGATCTGTGGTGTCGGTATCAGTGTAATAACAGACAGATTGTCAGTGCAACCTCATGATATTAAGTTAAACAAAACGATGTACTGATACATGCAACCCTTTGTTTGGATATCTTTTTATGGCCGTTTTAGAAGTCTAGTCATACTCCATCATTAGAGACATATTGTGCTCAAAAATCCTGATAATCAAAGCTTATGTTTCAAATATATTTCAGGTTCTTGGTTTGGGTTCCTTACTTATCAGCTTGTGGTCATATGTAACAAAGCAGTCTTACGTCGATCTCATCCCGTCGTCTTATGGTACTCTTTCAGCCATAGGCTTGTGTATTGCGGCTGGACTTACAGTGATTATCATTGCATTTGTTGGTTGTTTGGGAGTATGGATTGAATCGCGCTTACTTTTACTTGCCGTAAGTTGTTTTAAATGACCAGTTTCATCGTATAGAAGAATATTTTCGTCATTCACTAGTACCTAGAATTTGATTCCCAAAAATTTGAAGTTGAATTGTAATGCTATTTCTATTCACTTTTAATTATATTAAATTATATTAAAAATTATATTAAATTATAAAAAAATGAGCAAGATATAGTGAATGTTTTGGGCACACTGTTTGATACCAATATCTTTCAGTACATATTTTTCGTCCTTCTTTTGTTAGCTGTTCAATTCATCATGAGTACCATTGCGTTGAATTTTCAATCGGATATATATCAAGGCGTTCGGAGTGATATGGAGCAAAGCTTAAAGTATCATCAGGAAGTATTCACGAGTAGTCAGCTGACATGGGATAAATTGCAAAAAGCGGCAAGTTAAATTTTCTTAACACTTCGATTAAGGCAAAAGAGAGGAAAATTCAATAACATGATTCTAATAATTGTTCCTATATTTTGTTATAGTTTCTCTGTTGTGGTGTAGATGGTCCGGCAGATTGGTTTAGTAACCAAAAATGGTCAAACAATTCTTATGTTCCTGATAGTTGTTGCAATAAAATTTATTTTAATTCCAATTCTTCAATGACGAACTGTGGTAAAGACAAAGAAAATTGGGATCTGTGGTTCCAGCGGGTATCATTTTTCAATTTTCTAAGATAGAGAAGAAACTTAGTATCATATCATGTGAAGTATTTTTGGATTTTTTTTTTCTTTTTTTGAATTATACAACACTCGAAATTCCGCAGTTTCTTCTCCTTGTAGAAATAGATTATTTTTGCGGTTTTTCAGGGTTGCAGTGAAGTTTATACGAACTGGATCTTTGAAGAAATTAAGGTTGCGGCTTACATTGCTATAGTCTTCATTTGCATTGAGGTAAAAAACTTTCATTAAATTTCGAAAAAAGTCCTATCATTCTTTTTCAAACAATAATTTAAATTGCTAAAATAATTCTGAACCCAACTTCCTATTCTTCGCCAAAAGTGCAAAATGTTGTCAACAAAGCCCGAGCAGGGGATTAGAGGTGTTTTGAGGACATGTTTTCATTTTTAAATGATCAAAGATTAGAAAAAATCTAGCAGTAGCGTTACGTTCGACTCCTTCAGAGATCCAGTTCTCGATGTAAGTGTTGAAAATTCCATACACTTCATTAATTAAGATTAAATGAGATTATTATAAGGCTTTCTGAATTTATCTTTTTTGATCTTATCAAATCCAATTTAGTTGTTCCTTTTGGTACTAGTGCTTCTCATATTTCGGTCGATACGACGAAGCCGGATGTCGTACAACTGCACTGGTTCTACTTATCATTACTCGAAAGGAGTTAATGTTGAAGTACGACAGAAAAAAGCCAAGAACTCTTCTTCTCTCAGTTAGATTATTTAGTGCACTAGCCGCATTTGCATATTAAATATGACTGTTGAGTTGGTTGTTGAAGTGATGGACTATTTTTCCATCCATTTATTCAGCTTTCCATAGATTCAATTTTTTATGTTCATTTCTGCTTGAATTCACAGAATTTGATGAGACTTTTGTTTGCATATTTTCTTGTGATCAATTTATTCGAAATCTCCGTTTATTTTTCTGTTCATTTTTTCTTCTTATCCTATTTCTAGTGTTAATACGTCATTTGACATGACAATTTTATAATCATAGCAATATTTTCGATGCAGAATTTTCATAATATGACTACACCAATCCCTCTATCTGATCTCAGTTTTGATCTGAAAACTGTCAGCCTTTACTTTCCAACTTATAACTGTATGTATGGTGCATGGTGGCTGATTTTATTCTTGCTTAGTCGTCATTCCTTGCTTTTATGTCATGGTTCCTACTTTTTTTTTTTCTTTTTGAATTCCTGGAAGTTTTCTGAACTGGTTATATTGGATGTGTTTTATGACCTGTCATAGTTTAAGATTCCCTTCTGGACAAGAAAATTGACATGTGTGTTTGGTATATGTGAACGTGGAATTTCAAAGTGTAGCATGATGAAAGTTATTCAAAGTTTTCTCTTGAGATGTTGAGTATATATTCGACATATTGCAATATGTTCTTGTATTATCTGTTCTCCTTGTACATTATGTCGTTTTATTAGCAAATGCGATTCCATTGTTGAACGTTTTATGAAATTCAGGAATTGATGTTTATGTGCTATGCCATTCTGGAAAGCCTACTAGATTCAGCTTTAAAAAGAAAGAAAAAAAGGTGAAATCATAAAGGTTTGGTCATAAAAACGTGCCATATCAAGCACATAAAACATGTTGATAGCATTAACGGTGGTCAGTCTTTCTTCGTTGATTATAATTTCGGAATTATAAATTCAATCACCTTGCACTTAATTTTTTTGTGAACATTTTGGAAGAAATATATCTTGAAAAAATCCGAGAATTCATTCTGAAAATATTCAGAACCCATCCTGAAAGTGTTGAAGTGTTATCCCAGGAGACCATGAAATTGCAGTGCGGCTATTAATAGGAAGTAAAACAGAAACGAGAAATACCAAATTTGTTTCCATTCGTAACAATAAATGATTGCAAACGATAGGTTCTCACAATTCACTCCTTTTTCGAAGCAAAGCTGTGATCATACTGATTTCACCATAATGTATGAAAAGCAGGAAATGCGGCAAAAACAAAAAAAAAAAAAGTAGCAAAAGTGCATACAGATGATTATGCATGTGTGTGTATCTAAAATTGTGCACTTGTGTGTATGTGTGTGCGTAAACAATTTTGAAAAAAAAAAGTAGAAGTAGTGAGGTGACAGGATGGGAGAGGAGGAGGAGGGTGAGCTGGGAAGGGTAACAACAAATCAGAAGAAGCAATGGAAGCATCACGATAAGAAGTTTTCTCAAATGGAATGGGTTAGGTAGGAATTGCAAGGATTTGAGTAATAAATGTTAACGAAGAAATGGCATATAAGTTAACAGTCCGAAATAGAAGCCGGAAAGCAATCATTTGTAACAATCGATAGAAAGCATTCCGGAACCGGTCAGAGGTATCACTCCTACTTGAAAAGTATGGAAGACACAGGTGTAAGGTTTTGTTTGCTTAAAAGAGGTAGAGGAGGGGAATGGAAATGATCGGAGGGGAAAAAGGAAGAAAAGCAGGGTAAAAGAGTTAGAGCTAGAGAACTGAAAATCCTTGATTGGTAGTTATATGGTGTTTGTCGTGCTGATGGTAATAATGATTGATTATAGAGGTAATTTTCTTTTTCTTTCTTTTTTTTTTTTGGTTTTATTTTATTTTCTCAATTTAAACATTGATCGTTGCCCTTTCTAAAATAAGTGTTACTGCTTTGCTAAATAGCATCCCATCAATTTGCTTCAACTATTTTTTTCCTTCCCTTTCAATTTTTTTTTTTTTTTTCATTCCATCATCGTCATTTCGAAATTTTTGTTACGGTGTATACGTATGTACATTTATTATATATCTATCTGTACACACACACACACAAACATACGCATAGAGAGCATATATGTATGTGCATATCAAAATATCCATTTTCAAATTTTCAAAAAGAAAACGAGAAGGAAAACAGTTCAGCAGAGTTGACATTTGTTTTCGTCATCTTTTTCCGTTTTCATATTTTTTCCCTTTCATCTTGTCTGCTTTGCTTCGTTTAACTCTCTTCGTTGCCGCGTTACTTCGATTTCATCAAACTCTTTCCCAATTCTGAATGCCCCGCCATCACATTTCACTTCATTTCTCTGTCCTTTTATCGTACATTTTCACGGTATGTATGGTTTGATTATTGTGTGCTACTGTAAGATCACTTTTGTTTCTGTTTTCGCTTGTTTACTTTTGCTGTGGCAATTCGAGAATTATCCATTAGACGGGCGTACAATTTATAATCTCCCATAATGACTGTTATTTGGGATGAAAGGACAAGCGAGAAATGATGGGACGACATTTGTTCCGTTTTTGATGGAGCATATTTAGGTTGTTAATTTGGTAATAACTGATTACCACACAGATCATCTCAAATATGATAGCATTTTTAAGAAAAATAAATAATCACTTTGAGAATAAAGATTAAATCGTTTGATGCATTTTTCTATCCCTGTAATTAATGTGAAGATTCTTTAAAATTATGATCATAGAACTTCCTTTTTTTCCATCCTTACGCGACTAAGAATAAAATAAATAAAAAATTGCGTCGTACCTTTCTGAGGAAAATGAAGTCACTATCGGATGAAGAAGAATAAAAAAGGAAAAAGAGAAACAAGAAAAAAAAGGAAGCGAATGTGATATTTAGAAGACAAAGTTCATATTAAAGGGCGAATCCTTTCAAGCCTGAGAATTTCATTTCTGCTAATTTAAAGCAGCAAATATCTCTATTCTTTTTCCCTCTTCTCTCTCTCTCTTTCCCCTTGTTTTTCCTACTGTTCTTTTGCATTTTAAATGTTTTGGAAGTAGTTTGGTTATTTTTCTACACTTTAAAGGATAGTAGGTATGCAGTGTGCATTTCAACAAGTTTCTAATCGGATAAATTCTAAGGTATAGCTGCAACTTATCAAAGATAGGATTCATAGACTGAAATTTATTCTCACGCGAGAAGTATTGGTTTAATTAGTTTTTTTTTCTTTTTTTCACAGCAGTTGATTACCGCAGTCCAAATGTTAGGAGAATGAAAAATTACTCAAAATTGTTGATTATTTCTCGACACTTTGCAGCTGCTCGGATCAGTCTTACAGTAAGAAAGTAAGTGAAGTGCATGCGGATTGTCCTACTGAAATTTTTTTTGAAATTTAGTCAACAACAAGAATTCTCGTTGTTTTTTACTTTTTCAGTGCTTCGTCTACACTTTCCATGAGCCATCTCTGCGGCATTGTTGCTTTTATTCCACTTTTTATTTCATTTAATTATTTGAAATAATCGTCAGCTTATAATATTTCGTGGAGATTGTATATATTTTCTTTCCTCTTTTATCTCTGTCTTTTCTCCTCTCATCCTTCACTTATTACTTTTCGTATGACTTGTTTGATTTTAAAAGCAATTCATTCATCTGAAGGTTTCAGTTGACTTTATTGTCTGCGACCATACTGGAATTTCCTCGCCTATTGTGCAGTATTCTCATCAGTTAATTTGAGATTTTGTGGATTTAAATTTCAAGAAAACCTAACTGATAGAGATGGATGATGCATTGGGCAGGATAAGAATAATATTCAAAATATGATCTTATATGACCATATAATTAGCTATGCAAGAGTAAAGTGTCCCTTATATGATTATTGCATGAGAATGTATTAACTTCAGTTTGAAACTCATCAATGAACCTATTCATTCATTAAGTACTTTCTTTTCTCCTTCCCCCGCTTGTCCCTTCTCTCTTTTTTCAATATTCCAAGAATGCATTAGTCGCAATTGACACTTTGTATATCGCTAAAAGAGTGGAAATGTTAGGCAGCTGTTGTTCTCCCTGGAATTATTAATTCTAGCCAGCTTGTTTTCAATATATTCCATACTGACCTTTGGACTCCCCATGGAACTATCATAGGCTGTTTGTGTTTATCCTTTTTTATCTTGTTGTCGCCAAAATCCATTTCTTATTCATCACTCTCTCCTAACCAATCAAAATTAATATCATCATTTATGTATGTAATGTATGCATTCATGTATGTATGTATGTATGTATATGTATATGTATGTATGTATATGTGTATGTGTGTTTGTTTGTTTGTTTGTGCATTTGGTACATATTGTGTGTATGTTTATCATAAAACTGGAATTTAAGCCAGTTTTCATTTTCTCATTAAATAACAATATTGTAAACAATCTTTTTGATATTTTGCTAATCATCGGTCGATTATTTGTTCTGAAAACGGTATGCTATTTATAATAGCTAAATGACATGGATGTAATAATCTTTCATAAGCTATTAATCATTTATAAATATTGTTTCTTTTTATTTTACTTGTTTCATTGCTGGACCTTACAACAACTATGATGCAAAAAGTTATTGCAAATTTTTATTTTATGAAAAAAGACAAAAAGAGAAAACCTCAAATTTTAAATCAATAGAAATTAAAACATTACGAAGGGGGTTAATCAGTGGTAGAAAATGTGATTGAAAAGAAGACAAAGCAAATAAAGAAAGAGAGAAAGAAAAACATTCTCTTTCTAGAAAATTTTATCGTTACACTTTTGAATTTCTCTCAGTTCGTACTTTCCTTTCATCATCAAAACCTAAAATGAAGTTATTCGAATGTAATGGACTCCTTTTCTTTCAAGAAAATAAAAAGGAAAAAAAATCATTTCAGGAAGAAATTTGGAAAAGGTAAACAAATGAGGATTTATGGATAGTTGAAATTTGAAAAAAGAGCGAGGAAATGTTATAGCGATCTATCATCATCCTTATCATATTATCTTTGAAATTATAGGGCTAAATATATTTGCATATATGATATATACATATATGTTATTCATAAAAAGTGTGATATACAATATCAGCCTTTTTTAAATCATCGAACAGTCAATTCTTCCCGTCAACCACAGATTGGTCAAACCGTCATCTTCTCTTGTCCTCTGCTAAACAACGATTAAGAGAGAAATCGCAATTGATCCATCATCGAATACGCATTCCAGCGCATTTTCTGTACATATTCCACGACCGATACCTATTTCATCTCAGCATACTGACATTACCTCTCACGCTAACCAGTTTAACCCCGCATTCATCTATCCATCGGTACATTTACCGTGTGCCCAGACAAGAACCGATTATTTACCATCAAATGATTCGCAACAGGTACTAATATTATCATTTCAAATATATTTTTTTTTTTTTTCATTTTTTTGTTCGTTTTTCCTTTCGATAATTAATAATCATTCATCATTCCATTTCACGGGTATCATTTATCACTGGCACACTTCATTAAATCATGGGCAGTCTGTTCATGTACATAATCTTTTCTATACTTGTATATGGGTTTGTCCACCTGCTTGTTCTTCTTTTCTTTCAGACATTTAAATAATGTGCCACTTTTCCTTTTTTTTTATCTTTGTATTTTTTTGATTACGGTGGCTCATATGGTAAAGATATAAAATGTAGATATTGTATTTTTGAATATTTTTGCGGAATATATTAGATTACTGACTGAATGTTGTTAGATGGCATAAAATAGGAAACGATTAATTTATGGGTCAAATATTAGCGAAGAATTGACTATTAGTAGGTGTAAATAAACCATAAAATATTAGATTTGGATAGTGATAATGGGACTTGTTCATATAAAGTATTCCACTGATGAGTTATGAATTATTATGTATCCATTGACAGTTTAGTTAATATGGTCAACGGATACCAAAAGACAATGAAGATTCAAAATATTTGATGTTTTTTTATCCTGCAAATCAATATCGAAAAATGAGCAGTCACTAAGAATTTGAGGTTTCTTAAGGAAAACACTCTTTTCGATGTTCACTTGCAGTTTCTGTAATAAGAATGATCCGAGGAATGAGAGAATTATTTTTCTTCTGCAAAAGATAAGCAGAAAATGTTTTTTTTTTTTCATTTTGCACGGCGTATACAGTACACGTGAAATTAACGTTTATCATCAAGGTGAAATAATGCAAAACTAAAAAGAAGAAACGACGGATATAGATTTGGTAGCGGTTTATGCCAGTTCAAATAGACCTGAGATTTATTGCCCAATTTTAAGCAAATGCATTGTTTTCGTATTTATCCATTCATTATCTTTGTTTTGTCTATCCATATGTTCTTCTGCTTCAATTAACTTTAATTAGAAATCTGTGAAATTATATTCATATACATTTAAAGAAGAAAAAAAGAAACTCTCCCGGCTCTTCAGCATATGAATCATCCTTCCAACATTTTATTTACCATTGATGACCGATATTGACAAATGGCATGTAGTACTAAGCTGTTGAAAGGACTTCGTCTATATTTCGACAAATTCCTCTTTGAATACGTTGAGAACATAGAGTGAAAAAGGTGAATGATGAAATGTTTGCTGCAAATAATGTAATATTTCTGCCAGAAATGATTCGAAAAGTTAGAAAGGAATTAATTAAATCCATGCGATCGTATGAAATGATTAAGAAATGATAACACTGCAAAAAAAGAAATCATAATTTTTTGCTAAATATAATAATAAGTATAAAATTTGGGATCTTTTATCATTTAAGAATGTCATTTGAGAACCGATCTCGAGATTACTTTCTAGAGCTATTATTCCGAGACATTCCGTAATATATCGAATCTCTTGTTGTTAACATAACCCGTTGATAAATTTTTTCCTTTAGATGTTTATTTGAAGAGGAAAACTTCTTATCATATTAAACATACCTAAGCTATCTATAGAAATAGTTTCATCCTGTCTATTCTCTAAAATGTTTCAATTTTTAATCGCTCATTGTAACTTCAACAAGGCTTTTGATGAAGTGTCAATATTCTTAAATCTTCCATATTTTGAGATAAACTTTTCCAGTCGTTTAGATCGAAGTGCCTTTCATCTGTCGAATATACTCTTTATTCATTTATCCGAAAACATTTGTCTTCAAAGTGTGTGTGAGAGAGGAAAAAAAGGGTGCATTTTGTACAAAAAAGCCTTTTTTGAAAATGAATAAATTTATAAGAAATAATTTCCCCTCATATTATAGTATTACAGTCTGATTAGTAAGGTAATGATTGCAGGCTTGCATATCAGAGAAACCTACTGCAGTAAGTCCTGTGGCGCCGATCGCAGCAGCGTTCAATCCGTCGCTGATGTGCTTACCGGCGCTATTTGATCACTTTGGAGGTGAAATATTACGAACGCATATGAATCCAGCAGCTGCACAATTTAAGCCAATACCTAATAATGAGCGTGTCGATCTAACACGATTTCTTTCCAAAGAACCACAGGTGGAAATATTTCATATTACTGATAAATTAAATAATTGGTATGATTCAAAACTGGAAATAAATTTCTTCATTTGAGTAATTGGAAGTTGAAAGAAAAAAATTCGAATATAATAATGAAAAATTTTCTTTTCCTTGTAAAAATAAACATATGAAAATATTTCGAAGATAAAAATGATACGCATATCGAAGGATGATAATTGGTTCAATAGAAAAATAACGTTCCATTTTCAATAAACTCAATAAAAAATCGTTACATACACTGATTGATTATACATTTATTAGCGAATCATTTAATTGATAGTTGCTTTTGTCTCGTGAACTTCCGCTTACTTTCACTGATGGAAAAAAAAAAATTGAAAGTATAGGAAAAAAAAAGAGCCTTGTTTATTGCAAGTAAATACGCTGTTTTTTCTTTCAATAACATCTGCGATAGGCTAAATGTGAAAAGAAAAAAGGAAGGAAAGAAGGAGGAAAAGGAAAAGAATAGATATGAAAGCATTATTAGCAGAGAAGAATGAATGTTTTCGTTTTAAGTACATTCGCTCTTTCTATTTGCATTATCATTTAATGACACCCCAAAAGTATGATTATTTTTAGTTGACTAAGGGGAAAGAGGAAAATAAAAGGATGAGAACTTTTTAAATGGCTAAAAACTAATGTAAATTACGAAAATATGATGGGAAAGAAAAGGGATGAAGAAAATGAAGAATCATTTCAGGAATGGACTATGGGTGATGTTATTGCATGGTTATTACATGTTGCTAAACGGAATGATATACCATTCGAAGATTTGGAAATGCAGAAATTTGCCAATTGTACTGGTATGGTATTGATCCAAATGCGTGAAACTGATTTTCAACAACGAGATGCCATATATGGTTCATTATTATATGCTGAATTCAGGAAATTATTCGGTTTGTTTTAATCGTATTCTGTTTGCTCCTCTGTTGCAGCAGCTGTTCAGAATGGATGAGTTTTATTCTAACTGCATGTTTTTATTCTTGTTTTTGAATGTTAAAGTTTAATAGTGAAATCTTCTACGAATAATGCTACATAGTTTTGTTTTACTGAATTCATTGTTTGCTACCTTTATAAAAATTTAATTTTTTTCGGTCATTAAACTTTTATATGAAAAAGTAATTCCGAGCATATATTTGTTGAGATTAAGTATTTGTTAATATCATGAACTGATTTCAGGAGAAAGATCAATTAATAAATGTGCTTATAAATCCTCAGAAAGAGCAAGTACCAGTCGAGTACCGGACGATGCTAGGTTGCTAACCTGCTATCTATTTTCTGTTGATCACTTGAAGTCAGCTGTCATGAATTGAAAACTTATATTTAGCTTATTATAATGAAAAATATGATTTATGTCATAAAGATTCATTTATTACCCTATTATCCAGAGAGGCGAAGAGAAAGAGAAGGGTTTAATTTCCATTGGAAAAGTTTGATTAAATTTGGATGAAGCTGTTCTTATTAGTTAAGCTGTATTATTATTCCAGAATTTCCTGCATCAATAATGGATTGTCCGTTAATTCAAGTGCTTTATCTTCACTTTTGATGTCTGATAGTAATCCAGTGAGTTCATCAATTACACAACCTTTAGATACATTATCTCAAGTCGGCACTGATATCAGCGGCAGTGACACGTTCAACTTCAATTCACATGGTTAGTTAACATTTCCCATTAGGCATATTGAATTTTTATGTCTCTGCATTCTAGGTATCCATTGTCTGGGAAAGTAATTAATTATGTAGAATTTCAACTATTAAATAAAGAAGAATAGTTAATATCCAGGATCATCCATACTCGAAGTAATAGTGAAAAATATTTTTTGGGGAGGCTTAGATTATCAATTTCGGTTTCTAAGTTAATAGTTAAATGGAGAGAAAATTTTCGTGGAAAAAGGAAAGTGGAAGCCAAGCAGACATTTCTGGTGGAGGTGTAAGCTGCATTTTCGAACATAAACTTTTGAATAACATTAAACTAGATTTATAATATTTAGTTAAGCCTAACAGATGAGTGGTAAACGCAGAAATTATTCAAGATGCTTGATGCAGTTTTTGGAAAATTCCTCCGAAAGAACGATTTTTTTTTTTTTGTAACAGCAGTATAGTACCTAAACATTCATATAGAAATGTTGAAATCAGATGCGAAGAGAAAGAAAATTCTCATACAATAATTTGTAATACCGTTTTACATTCCTCGACATTAAATACAGTTTTCAGCTAGATCCGATGAAACCTTCATGTTACGACCCAAACATTGCAAAGTTCGAAAAAATAAGGATGGAAGGCCAAGGAAGCATTCACAACATACCAAAGGGAACAAATTATGGGAATTTATACGCGATGCTTTGAAAGATCCGACTACTTGTCCAAGTGTTGTACGGTAAGTATTATGTAGCTTCTTTCATTTCATGAATTCTATGACGTCATTGTAATACATATATATGATAACGTTGTCATGCCTACATGTGATATCGTTATCATGCATACATGTGATACACTTTCTTATGTACACATGATAGCGTTTATCGAAAACATTTAAATTTAAGATAGTATTGCAAATATGGTGATGAAAAGCGGGAGTTGGTACAGATATAAGATTAGAGAAAGAGGCAAGATTCATAAAGATGAAAAAAAAAAAAAAAAAAAATTCGAAAGAACCTATCAGTCTGGATGTCTATCCAGCAGCAAAAGTAATGAACCAAAAATATATTATAACTCAAGGCAACAATTGAACTTTTGACTGATTTTCAGATGGGAAGATCCAGCGGAAGGCGTTTTTCGAATCGTTGAATCAGAAAAATTGGCACAGCTTTGGGGTGAACGGAAAAACAATCAGAAAATGACCTATGAAAAACTCAGCCGAGCTATGAGGTGAAATTTTTGCTATAATTTAAAACAAAGAACGCAAAATACTTATGAATAAACCAGTAAAATATAAATGAGAAGCACAACAGAGATCGAATTTCATCTTTAAGCATTAAGAAACAATCAATAAGAATTATGAAAATGTGAAAATTGTATTTCAGTTTTTTGAACTAAAAGAAGTATAAATGCTTTCTTACAGTAACTTCATGCTTAAGTAATAACGGGAATGACAAATCAGTATATTTCAAACTGTAAGCTGCAACTATTTATTATTATGATTAAATATAGATGAAATTAGCAAGTTTTTGAGGAAATTCAGGTTTTAATTTTCCAACAAAACAATAGAATATCTTGTAAGTTTGTTTCCAGGACATACTATGAAAAACGGATTTTGGTACCGGTACCGAAAACAGGACTGTATCCGAAGAAATTAGTGTATAAGTTCGGACCAAGTGCTCTAGGTTGACATGTAGTGCGTCGTTTATAAGGTTGAACATTGTAAGTAAACTGTTCATAGATATTTCCTTACTGTTTAAATGGATTTGAAATTTTTTTTTTATTCTTTTTCTGCTTATACCTCCTACCTCCTATCACTTATTTATATTTTCAGATTTTTTTAATTGTGAATTCGGTTGTTTTATTTCGCATGAAAATGAGCTTCATTTAACTTTGAGATATATGTTCACATAATGATCAAATGTAATTCGTGTCATTTATTAATTAGAACCAAATGTGCAAGCTTTGGAATGGGCAGATAATAGAGATATTAATCAGATCGGAATCTATAGAATTGAAGGATTTCATGTGAAAGCTGCATATACTTTGGTTATCATTAATGCTTTGATAATCTAAAACATGCACAGTCTAATCAGTTTTTTCACTCGTAACTAGATTTTGCTAATTGATTTTAACTCGATATTTCTATATTTAATTAAAGTCTAACTGGGTTAAAAATTGATTTTGAATTTTATTCTAATCTTGACTTTGATTTTAGCACGACTAGGAATTAACGGATTCTAGAATTAAAGCATAGCTTGCTGGATAAAACAGTTGATGTATAGGAAATGTATTAAAAAAAAAAAAAAAAAAAGAACTTTGATGCAGTCTTTCCAAAAATTCTGAATCTATAAAATGATATGACTCTTGAATTATCCTCTGAATGAAGTTGAGACATGCAGAACTAAATCCAAGAGAGTTCTCGAATTTCGTTATGTCCCACACTTACATTCAATTCTAGAATTGTTAGTCGCCTAAACGTTGCTAGATGGACTTTCTGTGTGACGCTTCTATACAGTAGTATTCTTTTCATGAGGAAACTTATTTCTATTTTAATATTCGGTTATTTATTAAGGATTTTAACATTTTAAAAGCTGCGAAGAAATTTGAAAACTGAATAAGATGATTGAATATGAAAGCATGCCGGGAAATTTGCATGAAAATGGCGCATACCCTGACCACTCAATTACAAAATTTGCTCCTACCGTCTTCGGAAATCTTCCGCATTTTCTTCTGATGATCATGCACACTGCGCGAATACATTATTTTCACCTCAATAGAACTGAAATCGAAGAATTTGGAAGAAGTTACAGCATTTAAAATGGAACAATAAAGTTTCAGTGCCAGATATGAATTAAGATAAAACTGTATATGTATGCATTTCTGCATATCAAGAATATGTGAAATTTAATGCTGACTTTTTAATTTCGAACTTTGAAGTACAGAAAGAACTGTTGGAAAGGTAATAATATAGAAAGGCGCTGTCCACTATCTACAGATCATAATGACGGTAAGAAAGTTATTTGTAACAAGGTACCGAGTGGCGACATACAAGAATATGCAAAACAATAGTGGTAAACTTTGAAACAATTCCAATCAATGATGATAAGACTAGATTTCCCGCACCATGAATACAGGGTTTTTTGAACATCCAATCTTTCGTAATTAACAACAAAAGAACTCGTTTTTTGCTCAGTAAAAAATATTTAGTGAACTAGACAAGAATGTATTGCGCAATTCTTTTATTTTTTTAAAAATGAAGGTCTTTTCCTCAAATTAGTATGGCGAAAAGCAAGTGGAAGAATTAATCTGCTGACACGTACTATCTCGGGAGTATGCAGAGGTAGGTAGCGCGCCTTTAAGCTATTGGCCTTCGAGTTTCAAAAGCACCCTTCTCACAAATTCGAGGTTTGCCACTGTTCTATTTTTCGTAGACATTTGTGACTATTTCGATATTCCGCGTTGACTCGGTACCTCTTGTTCCCTATTAATAGCATAGGAACGAAAATTAAAAAACTGAATAACCGGCATAACAAATTCAAATTAATCATCGATGCTCAAAAAAATAGTTTTAAAGAAAAGATTAAAATTTAATGAAAGCCCATTCCACTCTTCAAGAACTAGAGGCCTTCATAAAAAACAAAATGATTACTTTTGAACACTTTTATTGAATTTTCATTTTTTTTTTTTTTTGTATAAAATTGCAATTTCTCGAACATGTGAATTTAACAGGTTGAGTATATACACATATATACACCTAAGAGATCGATGAAAATAATACAAGTCACGTGAAATTTTATAAGCGTAAAGAATGCGTTAATCAATTAAAAACATATGAAATAATAAAAAATATGAACGCTGTTGAGTTTTCATTACATGTAAAATATACTGAGAAGGCAAGGATTATTGACAGAATGAAAGACAGAACGCAAAACGCTTCCTGGAATATAAATTTTCTGGACTGACGTAATCCTGACTCTTTGGCTTTACATGCAATGATCGTAAAAAAGACCCTGGGCTTGACTTCAAAAAACAGACATGCGAACAAAGTAAAATAAGATCGCAAGTTTCCTACTTCCGAAATTTCGATAATTTTTACCATTTCTTGTGTCGAAGCTGCAATAATAAGTTTTTCTTAAAGCCATAATTCTGTGATGTGAGAGTTCAAATATAAACATCTGGAAATGCATTTGGCAAATAATTTGAAACTTAAAAGGAATTATTTTTGTTAAGGAAATAGTAGATTCAGAGAGAATTAGTTTGAAACTACATTGTTATAAATCGATTGAATTTCGATTATATACAGTTTTTCATTAAATTATTCCGGCATGTATACTGATGATAACGTAACTGTAAACTCATTATGACCATACATAAGTTCCCTGGAGGAAATAACGATGCCAGTCTGCAAATTAAGCGTTCAGTTCATTCGCAGATTAAACTGCCAGTGATTTGGCAAATTTTCTTTTTTATTTTTCCATTTAAGCTGGCTAAAGAAATAACAGTATCTTATGGATTTGCTCGAAGTTTCCGTGAAAATATTTTGCTATATAATGACTCTATCTTATCATTTCCAAAGGATACAGTATTTAATTTTGATTTAAATCGAGTTCAGATTATAAAATATCTGCTAATTTTTGACGAGAACGATAAATTTTCAAATTTTTTCTGCAAGCATATTACCACTTTTTTCAATAAAAATAGAAGCAATATTGATTTATAAGCATACGTAAGCATTTTTACCATCAATACGGTGAACTAAGATCGGTAGCAGAGCGCCACAGCGGACTATTATCCAAATGCGAAACTAGCGGCTGCACATTTAATTCGACACGAAGTTTCTCAAAATCGCGAGAGAAGCTGCAAAAGAATGTTCATCACCGTAATTTCTTCAAATAGATAAAATTGATAGGGAATTTATGACTTGAAAAAAGAAAAAAATCTGCCTCTGGGAACCATAACTGTGACGGTATTGATACATTTCATAATTTTTATTTGTAGAAAATTTCATGAAATGAAGAAATTGAAAAAAATTTTAATGTCTGGAATAGAACAGGAAACATTCCTGAATATTCTCCAAACAAAAATAGCTCATCATGACAACTGATCAGATGAAATATATCATGATACTAAAGAAGAGAAAAATTTACATTATCACAATTAGAATTTTTTTACTGAATAATGAAATTGTACAAATCCTATATCGAACAGTTGAAATACTTCAACAAAAAAATAAACGTCTTCTGATAACTTTCTGTGAAGATTTACATTTAAATTACGGGAAAGTATGAATTGGAATTGTTGAAAGTATACCTCAATATAAATAATACATTACATACTGCCAAACACCATTCAGCAATAGCAGAAACGCAATGAAGACCGTAACCCTGAAAATAAACCAAAAGACTAAGAGAATACCTGAAAGAATTATTTTTCCTACATTTTTAAACGCGAACTTCAAAATAATTTTTATCTAACCACCACAAACTAATTTGCTTAACTCCGATGATTGAGTAATTGTGCATCAGACAATGATGTTTATTGGTCTCTTAGACAAGCTATCAGATCATTCCGTTTAAATCATCAGCTTGACCAACTCTACACTCTAACGGCCTAAAATTAATCGAACACACATTTTCTCAAGTTGTCCAAACTTTCAACGATATCATTTGTCATCCTTCGACACTATTAGCCATTAAAATTCTCGTTCCAGTCATGACGTCCACGTCACTTTTAGCAGAGAATCTTTGACATTTTCAAATTTTTTTTCCTCCTGTAGGAAAAAAAAAAAGGGAAAAACATAAATTTAATGGCGCAAATCTTACAGGTTGATTTATCTTCCTCGACCAAGGTCTCGGTATAGGAAGATCAGGATGATGCTTGTGAAATTCAACTGATGCAGCTATACCGAAAGAAATAACTGGAAAAATAATGAAATTATGATGTTGCCGAATCCCATTACTTATTTATCATTGTTCCTCCTATCCATTTTCTTTCCTTCCTTTCCAATATTACATGGAAAGATGGAGTTATTTCTGGATAAGGCTTTCTTAGTGCTCAATTCAACGAATATGAAGTTGATGGATGGACAATTACTACGCCAATGCCACTCTTCAAATGAAACTAAGCAATCATTCATTTCCATTGTTCCATCAGCAAAAAAGTGTCAATTTAAAAATTTAAAAAAATCTTTCTTTTTGAAAAGTGACAACCTGTGACAAAGCATACTGTGGCAGATAATGCTATCGCACCACGAATGAAACCAATTCGACGGTTGTTATATAACGGATACATGTAAACGGTAAGACAAAATTGCAAAAGCATATAAAAACAGCCACACCCGAAACATAAAAATGCTCCAGTTAAGTGTACTGTAATAACAGCCGTTTCCTAGAAAAAATCTTTTATTCAAATTCTGCCCTAATAATACGTAGAATTTAACCCAATCATTCCAGCTAGATTTTAAGACAAGTAATTACGTTATCGCAATATTGCTTAAGGTCAAGTATTGTTTCCTGATTGATTTGATTTACACTTTGAACTTAGACTATCTTGGATTACTAAATTCCATTTCTTTGGAGATAATTTTTTTTTCTTTTTGAGATCCATAGCTTACTTCATTGTTTAGTATGTTACCGCATTAATTTCTGAATACTAAAGAATTCGTTCCGTACTAGCACTTTTTTATTGAACGACAATCAACCATTAGCAATTGATGATCCTAATACATTAAGATTGATTAAACATACTTGAAAATTGGCAACGACGAACATCCCAACTCCACCAAGCATACCGACAGCGCATGCAATAGTATTCATATGTTTCAATAGACGGTCTGAGTCACGATTAAGTTCAAGTACTAGTGAGTACCTATGAAATTATGCCATATAATGACAGTTAATTTTATATTACAAAAATGATAACCAAAATTTGCAATGAAATTTTCGTGACTCCAAATACCCCACTTTTGTCTTCAGATGAAATCCTCAGCATCTACAATATCATGCTCATTTTCGTAACTTTATAAATTGTGAATTTAGATGGTAGTATTTCCTATGATAGCACTCTTTCAATGTATATAAAAGTTGCATTCTCTCCCCTTTGTGGTTTTAATTGTCATCCTATAATTTCTTGACCATTCCATTTACATTCCCAATTAGATATGTTTACGCGTCCATTCTTTAGCTCAATAATGGACCTCAGAAATTGACTGTTGCAAAACTTAGTTTATCTTTTCTTCACTCTTCATTTTCGTTTACATCCAAAAGTAGAATTTGCCGAAAAAGTTCAGGATCGAAGTCATCTCCATGAATTATTTCTCAATTCCAAAAATATTTATTTTAAAAGACTAAAAAAATTTGAATCAGTCTAAAATAAGTACCTTAAATAAATGATAAGCATTATCAGAAACGAGCATAAATTGAGCATCATACTAAAGATACACGATTCCGGACGATGATCTCCAGAATATGAAATATATGGAAAAACCGGATCTATATCACCATGCCATACTGCCAATACATAAGATGCACCTGTAATCATTCAAAAAATCTAGAAATATGAACAAAGTGTAAGGCGGTGAGAGAGAAAATCCTGAAGCTTACTTAGCATCAACGTGAAGAATATTGCAAAGAAAATAGGAAGATGGCCAGCAGCAAGAAGACCAAGTTGTAACATTCCTTGTCTTTGTGTTTCTTTTTTGGCTTCTGAAATCATCCCTTAAAACTAAAATGAAACATAGTGAAATTCAACTACAGACTTCCTAACCAACGGATAACTCGAATACCGCGTCCAGAATTCCTATGACATACCAAGAGTCGTCTTGTAGCTCTTCTCACAATAAATATGGATGAAAACGAGAATCTTCATACAATCCACCCCCACGTCAACTCCTCGAATGCCAAGTTTGCTTGAAGGAATACGCATGCCTGTGAATCATTTGTGAAAATTCGCCCTTTCTGCACTGCAAAATTCAGACGAGCGCAATTCACGCTTGATACAAAAGGTTAAGACAGTGGATCTGTGCAGCTTCTGAGAGATACTGATGGACAATCTCTGGGAGTATTGGTGTGCAGTCTCTAGGAGATACTGAATTACTAATTCTAAGTGACAGTCCGGAGACTTCTCGGATGAGACAAGATTGGTGAGACATCCAGTTTCTGATCCAGTTGCAAACCATTTCAAACCATTTTGAATTTATTCCAAGTTTGCAAATCTTAAGCATTTTCATATTGTATGGAAATTGGCCGAGGTATGTTGTTGAGGTCTTAATCGATCATTTTTAAATTCGTTCCTGATTTTAATTCCAGTCCTTGGTTAATTGAGATTACTCGAATTGTATGCATTCGAGCGTAAGCTACCTCATATCGGCGAAAGGTTTCGGAATTGCATTCCTGCACGAAATTGTGCATCGCCATATCGGCCATCTAAAATGGATTATAGTGTCAATCGTCATGAATGTTTCCCCATACTTCGAATTTAAGTTACAACTCGCTTTCGTAATTTGCCATCGTATCGGATTTCTTGGGAAAATCAGAATAACTTTGACAAAATTGGATATTTTATTATTATTTGTTAAGTGGAGGTTCTTTTTTTGCCACATATTGTGTTGGTGTAGCAATTATTCATTTCATTACTTTTTGTTGTGGAACCAAGCATTAACATTTTAATTCCATTTCGAGTTTTTATTTCAATTTTTTGGTTTCTAGTCGCATTCATTTTGGTTTGTCCATCATACTTCTGCATTTTCTGTTTTTCATTTTTGCTAATGATTCCTTCGTTTTTAATTCATTTCACCCAAGTTTTTTTTTTTTTTTTATCAAGATTTGAATAGCTACACTTCAATAAGGAAAATGTCCCATTCAACCAGCCCTTTTTCTTCCTTCCTCTGCACTCCCGAGTGCTATTAATGTAGGTTTAGCCGCAAATTGAGATCATTGGGAAATCTCTAGATTTTTTGAGATAAGCTAAACTTCAGATCTCTGGTGCATATATGTTTGATTTTCTAGAGCACTATTTTCCGAAGATTCGTATCTCACTACTACACGTCCGTCTAACTACAATTCTAATTGTTTAAGTTCTAGATATTGCTTGACGTCATTTATATCCATAATAAGAAGTAGAAGATTTTTTTTTTTTAGCATGAGTGATTCAGCGACGTGCTCAAAATCATACCAAGAATTCGTTAAATTTGGCAAATTCTTCACAACACGCTTGGTAAATAATATTTGTTGTCAAGTGGCAAAGTTTGAAATGATTTAGATCATGTCCAGATACTTTAACATTAATTAAAAAACCTGGAGTAACTCGAGATATCAAAGAAGAACCATTTATTTTAGGTTCAAGCACTTGTTCAATCACGTCTTGGTCAACTGATAGTACAGTCATGTAGTGTTTCACCAGATCCTACGGATTGGTTCAGTGTACGAATTGATGAATTGGGCGAAGTGGCTGCGCAGTTACGTACAAGCGTCACAAAGTTAGAATTTTCAGGACTGACACATTTTCCCTGGATTTTTATTCAATTTGTCCAATTATTGAAGCTAGATTTCACTTGATGCTTTTGTTACTTCTCTCTTCTTTTTTTCTAGATATCCTCCGAGTGCTAATTGTTTCACTTTGGATTTTTTGCTTCATACCGCTGATGGTGATGTCTTACCTTTGGAATCCTGGTATGTCTCTTTCTCTCCTTATTTTCAAGTTGCCCTTATCGGGCAGAAAATGGAAGGATTATCAGCGTGATGGATTTTTGAAAATTTTAATTCAGAAACAAAAGTTATAATCTGAATTTCAGAACTCAGTTTTAGTACAAAAATTATTTTGAATTTAGAATTTCTTGTTCAACGAAAAGGATTTATGCGTAGTGAGTTAATTTGTGATAATCAGCGCATCATTACTTTATCACTTTCCAGGTGTATCCGATATGAGTCAGAATTAATTGATGGAAATGTCAACATAAGGACCGAATTATATCATCAATTAGGAACACTTCTAAAATCAGCAATTGTAGCATCAAGAATGACTCCAGCCTATCGTTATTATGTACGCAAACAAAGCCCTGACACTTTCATTATTATGTACAGAGTAAGAGTTATTCAGTTTTAAATTTCAATTTGTTGTAACATTGAAAAATTTGCATAGTCGACTTGTTATTGAACCATCGTTTATAAAATAGATTAGATACTTAGTGTTTTCAAGGTTTATGAAAAAGAACCGGAAATGGATTTGGGTGAAGAGCAGAAAAAAGTTCGCATTGGTCTTGTGGCATCTCCATTTGGTGGATTTTCGGTTGACCTACTCTATCGTACAAAGATGGAAATTGACCGGTTAACCATTTAAACGTCTTGCTGAGATGATAGTGTTTTGCCATCGCAGCTTGTTAATTGTGACTTGGTTGTAGATACTGCATTAGGACATGCAGTTGTGATCATGATTCTTTTGTATTCGAGGAATTTAGAATCTTAACGTTAAGGAAGTTTTCCATTTTCATGTTAGCTAGAATGCTGTAGTCAAAAATTTTTTTGTTTCAAATTGGAGACTAATTCAATTTTCTCGGTTCATGACATCTCAGTTTTTTTGTATATCTTTAGGTTTTGCAGGACTTCACAGACTACTTTATAAGCCAAGTAGATTTCTGCTAAATCAATCCACTGTTACATATTTTTCATTTCCAGTACAACGACACAGGAAATGAAAGTAAGCACTGTGGCTGCATCGGAAAATGTGGGCACCAATGAACATCAATCCAGTATAGATATAGATGTTCCAATGTTGATTCCCTTCGGTCCTGTTCCTGTTCGTGGTGGTGAAGTTGAACCGGTTAGTCCGGTTTCAAACCTTATCAGCATTTTCAGTATTGACCCTGCTAAACAGGTGAATTTTTGGAAATTTCAGTGAAACCACAAATCAAAGAACTTATGCCTAAAAATATTTTGCAATGTGGAATCATGATTTAATGCGGTGTACAGTTCTGTATCTCACGCCCGGTTTGTAAATAAATCAGATTAAGATTTTCAGGGAAAGATTGATGAATTAGTGTCAGAAACTCTTTCACGACGTGTACATTTTCATTTGGGTCATTCGCGATCCTCTTCAGATGATGCTTGCTGTCGTGGTGATGTATGCAGCGATGAAAACATCTTTGGTAAGAACACTCTTAGAAGTTTTTAATTGAGATGTAGGATTTATAATTTAGTGGGACTAACAGAGTGTTTTTTTTTTAGTCGTATAGAGTATTATGATGAATTATCAGTTGAATTTATTTTTAGATCTGGACAGAAGCAACAATCAGCCACATAGCTCAAGTTTACCACATCGTTTGGCATCGATGGTATGTTCTGTTTCTGGATATTATTTTGACATTAAAAGATTAAGTCTGATTGTACAGTATTATTAAGTTGATGTCAGATATAATAACGCGAATAAACATTCTCGTGCACTAATTTAATAATGTTAGCATTATGTACAAGGTTGAAATAGACGAAAGTTCGGTGAATTCATTGCAGTTTCTTCTTCAAGAGAAGGAAAAATTTTTCACTTCAGAAAAACCGATCAAGGACTCATTCATTCCCATTTTCAACTTTGCTTAATACGGCTACAAGTGATTCGATTCCAGGTCAAGGATTTCTAGGGAGACTGGAAGACAGTGACAAGATAACGCCAACTTCTTCTGGTCGTGTATTTTTCTTTTTTGTTGCATTTGATTTGAGAAAATCGAATTATTCAGTAATGTAGGAATATGAAAAAGACCGGCATGACTTAGAAAAATTTTTGAGAGGCATTATATGTCATTGATATGCATTCTTCATAGCTATACTTTTATGTTTTATGAAATAGTTTTGTCAATGACGTGAATCATTTTAGTTCATTCCCCGTCATCGTCACCCACTCTTGTAGCTTCTGGTTCGACATGTTCTGCAACAAGTGTGCCTAGCCGTGTGCATCAGTGTGCTACTGTCTCTTGTGAAGTAAATTTAATGAATAATGGAGCAAATGAAAAACAAGAAGATTCTGCTGAAGAAACGGAAGTACAAAGCGATGATGATGACGATGACTTGACAAGTAGCGACGGTAGTTATGTGAAGGTATTCAAAAATTTGTTAGGATTGATACAGTTTGATTTTGATATCGAAGTATAGATTATAAGAATGCAATGGAGAAAGGAAAAGCAGATTCGGTCGACTTATTCGAGAAGGGAGGAGATTGTTCCAAGATTTATATTTTTCTTGTTTTTAAGATTGTCCTTTGATTTTTCACCGTAATTAGAATCAAATTCTTCGCTAGCTAGTTTCTAGGCACACGATGAAATTTCATTTCGTTATATTAATCTCATAATCGATCGTATTTCAGGTGGCATTTGGAAGCAGTGAAAGTTTGGCAAATGGTTTAGGCGAGTTCATGAAACAATGTAGGTCGGCTCCAACTCACCTTTCATTTCAAATCGATAGCACATCTGTCATTCCTGAATTGGTGATTCTTTTTATTGAAAATAAAAGGAGGGAGAGGGCAATAAACTCTATTTCGTGATATATTTTTCTTAAAATTTTATCAAGTCCAGCTTGATCTCTATTGAAATCTAGAAATAACAGATAATGTTAGATAAGTCGAAGCATGGTTGGATTATGCCTCAGAAACAAATTACAGCATATTAAATTAAGACAAAAACCGATTTCTACGAATCACCAAAGCCTAACTGGCTAATGAGTTCATCCGAACAGCTTGAAAGCTGATATTGCAAATGGAACTTTTTCCTGCATCTAGGTTCATGATCTTCCGGGGTATAATCACATTGCTTGAGGAAGAAGGTACTATATGCACGAATTCTGTAGTTTTAATGATATGGTTGGTTGGTGCGAGCTATCTTCATTTGAAAATTCTTCAAAATTTCATGCATTGCCGTTGTTGCCAATTATGATATTTTTAGTTGGCACAGTTTGAAAGCAATCAAAAAATTTTCGACAATTTTTTGGAAGAAATCAAAAAAAAAGCAGACAGTGAAGAAGACTGATTACAGGTCATATGCATTTTTCTATTGCTTAATTATATCCGGTGTTATAGACTATAACTTCATATCTGCTTCCTTCTAATCCGCTTCAACATTCTTTGCCACGTTTATTTTGCATACACATATGCTTGCTTTTTTGACTTAATCTTTGACATAAAGAAAAGGGAAATTTTTTTGAAAAATTCCCTCTTTATGAGCTACTAACCATCGGTAGCCTAATTAGAGTGGTGGATTGAAGTAATCTCGGTAGGAAACGCTTGGCATATCAGGCATGCATTTGCTCTAATGAATGCAAGCGATATTATTCTGGTTACTATTTGATGAGTATAAAGGTTGCGTAACCATTTTTCTTCAGACCTTTAAGTGCATATTACATTGCTCAATTTTTTTTTTCAAATTTATGATATTCAAGTTTTCAAGTCCAAGATCATTTTATTGATTATAATTAGGATTTTACGTAAGTAAGCGTCCTTTTTTATGTTATACCTTGCATTATTTAATGAAAATCAGGAATTTTTGCATAATAGCTTTAATAATTTTGGCTGGGAAATTCGTCGATCAGATGATACCGAAAATTGATGAAAAGAAGAAAAAGTTTGTGTCAGTAAAAATGTTTAGTATATGCTTAATTTCAGTTAATTTTCCTTCTTTGCTTTTCTTGTATATACCCTATTTTAATTTATTATTTCTGAATTCATTGTTATTACAAATAATTCTGGTAACTGCAGTAATCAGTAACTGATAAATCCTTTCAAAAATCTGCGTTTTACTTCTGTTTTACATTCATTCCAGAACATTTTATGAAAGGAATCTGAAATTACATTTATGGCGATAAATTAGCAATTGATTTTTCGAGTTTCAAAAATGTGAAGTTATTACTATTAACGATAAAGTGATTTTGCTGTGTCTGTTGATACAACAGATCTGAAGTGATTCTTGATTTAATACAGTCGTGTTTTTGAACTATTCATTTTTTTTTTTTTGAATCAGAATGTGTAGCACATAGATGGAACAAAGGCGAAATTGCTTCCCAAATTTCGTAAATTCAGGACGAAAAGTTGCGCTAAGTTCAAGGAATTGATCTGTTTATCACATTCTCTCGGCGTATGTTCATTGTGACAATTTGAAAAGCTTAAGCCATTGTTAAGTCACAAACGCACACACTTCAGATGTAAATAGAATTTGCAGTTTACCTGCTTTATAATCCTGCTATTTTAGGTATCAGTACTGATCTTCCTCCCCTCTCTGAACCTTTCTTTTCTACTCCTTCCAATGTAGCTGTTATTGATACAAATCCTCCATGTCGTTGTCATTCTCTCAGTCTTTTCTTCTGTTCGGAAAATGAATCTTAATCGGGAGTGCTAAACAACGTCGATTTAGAGATATATTCGTAGTATATGGTAAGCAATGCCAGTGGATCAGATCGTTTAAATGTTTGCAAACGGATCAAGTGATTTTTTCGTATCGCTAGCTTAGTGTTTGGAAACTATCAGGAGTGAAAGGTAAAAAGAAAAAGACATCATCGTCTCGGTGGATTAGGTTATAAGTCTGAATCTTCCACTCTAATTCTTTGGTGCAGTTTATCTTCCAAGATGTTCATAGTATACGTTCTTGGAATAATTTGTGGAACTGTTTATTGGGTTTGAAACAACAAAACCGATTTTTAATGGATTTTTTTTCTTAAATACAACGGTTTTTTTCCTTTTTATTTTGTTTATTTTTTTCTGAAGTCGAGAATGATAAGTTCTTCTGCAATTAGTTTGCTAAACTTGTGATGTTTTTTTTTTAGTTCAGTATAGCACGCTTCAAATTGACATAAGGTTTGGGCATGCCTAAACTTTAATTTGAATTCGACCTATTCACACAAATAACTGTGGTGTAATTCAGAAACCATTTGGTTCATAGACATATTATATACTTTTATATGTATTTGTGATATTAGTGCAATTGATTCTGACCAGATTTTCTTGCCAAAAAATCTGCCGTAACCATTAACACAACTTGTTCCAGCATGTTTATACTTATTGTAAAAATTTTAGATACACAGCATTTCGAAAATATGTCTTATAGAGAATGAAAAAAAAAAAAAAAAAAAAACAGAGGTAATAAACAAATAAGTTTCAGGAATGGTTTAGCAATGTTTTGGAAAGCTTTTATTTGGTATAGATGGAAGTTCCAATCGGTTAGAACTGAAGCTGAAGATATGCAGTGGACATTTCTAATCAGATTATGCGATATCTGAGATTGTTGTAGCAAAACTATTAGAAGACAAAGGCTAGTGGAAAAAGCAATATAAAAGAAGAAGCTGATCTAATTATGTGAAGAGAAATAAGGAAGGAACGGGTAGATTAATAATGTATATATCAGATTTAAGGAATAATCATTGGGCGAGAAATGTATTCGGTAGTGAAATGTGGTCAAAGGCGAATATATTTACACATTCGAGTAAAATTGCGATTTTGTTTTAATTAGGATGCACATAGAACAAGTATTCATTTATAAATGGATAAGACGTTAAGAAGACATCTGGAAACTTTTCCGTTCTTGTAAACCTGTTAGTGATAATGTTGCAGTGTCGATGAAGAGCTGAAGAAGAATGAAAGATGAGGAAAGAAAAGTAGGATAATTTAAAATGAATCCATCATCCACAGCTGATTGGTTGAATCCTTCACTCTAATACATTTCCTTCCCATTGTCTTTTATTATCTATTCTTTTGGTCTTTCATTGCAGTGTCTTAGTAATTTTTCAAATAATGGAAATTATCATCATTTTCAATATTGCAGTACTTTTGTTTTGTACAGTACTTGCAGTAGAGTAATATTGTAGTTATTTGAAGTACTGCATTCCAAACGCTGTTGAAACTGTAAAATTCTTGTCATCTTTACTACAATTGATATAATCGTCTTGTTGCCGTTGCTGATTAATGTTAACAAAATGCATCGAGTTGGTAGGTTTAGCTCACATCCAAATTGAATGTGTTTTGTATAATGCGTATGTATTCAAGTTGTCTCTGAAGTACCATTCATTCTTCGTTTTTGTTCTTTTTGATTTATGTATTTGTGTGCCGCCAAAAAAAGGATTTTATCGTGCCTTGACGATTTGATTCGATTTGCAAAATCGTCACCGTGAACATTTGGGAAAAATCGAGTTCTTCGATTTGTGACTTCACTGGACAACTAGATTTCGCCAAAGACGCAGTTTCTGTGATTGTTAATCTATTCATCCTTCATACATCTTCAAAATTTTCCTGCCCTAACAAGGATTCCTTGGGCCTCGATGTTATTAAGATATTTCTTGCTATGCGTGACGACGATTATCTTTTGTAAGTTTCACATTTCTTCATTTGTCACTTTTTCCTACCTCTATCCCTCTCTTTCCCTTTTTCGATAAGCTCTATTACAGGGAAGAATCTTTGTCAGCGGTAAAAATCTAATTGTTGGATATAATATGGGAGATTATCGCTCTGTTGTCAGAAAATTATCAGATATAATTCGATCTGTATTGATCCAACAGTATCAAGAACTTCATTTCCAACCCTTCTCTTTCCCATATTCTCTGTCTCTTCCTATTATCGTTGTCATCCCACCGTTGCTGATCATTTCATCGTAATATAATTTCTCCAACTTTCTATCAGCTTCCATTAGTAGAATATTTTTTAAAGTTTGTGTTTGAAGAAAATTTGTTCTTTTTTTTGCCAAATAAACAGAAAAGAGATATTTCTACTTTTCTTTCAATTTTTATTTCATTTATGTTAAATTTAATGATTTATCAAATTACATTAAACCGCAGTTGTTACTTATACACTGTTAGTTAATATGATCAGATGTGTCCCACAAATTAACACAGATATTGGAGTTTAAATTTTAAAAATGCTTGGAAATAATGGTCAAATCTTTCGTAACATGATTATGAAAATGGTCCTGGTTGCACAGTATAAAAGTGCAGTGAGCCAATGCCTAGAACTTAAAGATAATCATGAAAATATTGTTTGATATTGTCAGGAAGCCAATTAGTCCTAGCAGCTGGCAGTTTAGTCAACGGGTATATTGCACACGACGGTTAAAGCAGTAAGACGAATTTTTTCATGATGGTAGTTTATTACATCATTTGCTCCGATTTCTGGTAGTTCTTAGTTTCTCTGCAACATATTTACATATTGTTATACTTTTTTAAAGGTAATTGCCAACAACAGCTGGCGCTGAAAAAACTTACGAAAGAAAATTGTAAATTCAACCCATGCTTGAACGGTGGCACCTGTATTCCTGGCAAAGTATCATGCTTGTGTAAATCTGGTTGGATGGGTCGATACTGCCACAGTAAGTGTATTCATGCCGTCATTTTCACTGCAAATGACTAGATTTGTCAAAATTTTAAAACCCATATCTCTTTATTAGTTCCAATTACCTTTTTTTTTCTCTCATTCAAAAGCTTCAATTAAATGTGATTCTTTAAAGGACATTGTCGGAATGTTTATAAAAGTTGTGAACGATGGGCACTTGAGGATAAGTGTGAACAAGTCCGCACTCAAACAAACTTTTTCGACATTAATTGTGCGGTGAGCTGTCATCAGTGCATACCGGATTCCAAACATAGTATGCTTTTGCTAATCTCGTGTACTGGAAATTTTTCTTTTGCAGATTTTCCATTTCGTAGATAGAATAAATGAGGAAAATTTGAAATCTATCTTAAAAATAAATTGGAAGATTATACAACATAACAATGACAGGATTTCTAGGATAAGATATATTGAATATTCTTTACAGTTTTAAGTAATATTCCGGTGCCACCGATATTGGAACCGCTGCAATTTATGGTAGGTCGATGGTATTCAGTGGCATCAAAAGGTCTTCGATATCCAACAGATATGTATTTAAATAGCTATGAAGAACTGCTTGATGTCGCGCCCGCTGAGGTGCCAATGTTTGGAACTCCATCTTTCAATTTCACGTAAGCTATTTTCCAATTTTGATAGTTTTCAAAGTAAAAAAATTTCTTAAACTTTAAATTTCAAAAAATAACATTAATGAAATAATGCTTGCTATTTGCAAACTATTTTACGGAAAATTGATTTGATCTTTGTTATTGGCATATTTCTTGTCAAGCAAGCTTTATGTCAAAACTTATTGTGGGATGGCTATATTACCATTTTGTTCTAAGGTTATAGATTAAAACATTTGTATCTATTAGTAATGATGTCAAGTTATTATGATATTAGAAGCCATCCATATGATGTCGCACATGTTTTCATCGATGAGTTTGATGGTAGTTGGTCATTTGTAGAAGCTCATGGTGATTCCAATTGAAAGAGTCATGAAATTGCATTGCATATGGGACATATTGAGTAAAAAGCGATTTTTTTTTTCTGTATTAATTATTAGATGAAGTAAATATGAAGTAAATGCTTCACCTCTTGTTACTTATCAATACCTTATAAATAATTCAGTCAAATCGATTTTATATCAAATTCACAAGTGGTATCGACTCTAATGATGGATAATGTAAATAAAGAGTACATTACAAAATATAATCTGCAGAATGGATAGGGATTCGATGAACTCATTGCTACTTGAAATGCAATACGTAGATTAATAAGTAGATTTTATGAAAGCAAGAAACTTTTTTTTTTTTTAAATTTTGAATCAATTTTTTTTAATTCTTAATTCTGAATTAAGTTTCATTATTTTTCCTGTTTTGAAGATTGTTTTTTGCTGCACCCAAAAATGAGAAGAATAGAATATTTTTACAGAAGTATTTGCCGAAGCAGAAACGACACCCGTGTGGTTCGTGGCTTTCTAACACTTAGAGCGAATTCATTCCCAATAGAAGTGGCCGTTTTGAGTTCGTCCAGTGAAGGTTGTCAATTCTGAATGTTTCACCAACATTTTTTTCAATTCTTAACAATACTAAGTTAAATTCCAAAATTTTTTGAGTATGACTAATGTTAATTATTCCTCATTCATGATGACCATTTCTTGGTAAATACTGTATGGTAAAGGATCTGCTAAATGGTTTATATTATCTTCGCAATGCCTGATCTTTATTCTTCATCGTAACGTAGAAGTAGTAATTTACATGCCGGGGTTTCAATTTCAGAGATTTTAGACAAGCCGAACATGAAAGGTTACAGGATTGGTACCATAGTCGGATAGCGTACGTAGTGTAAACATATTTAATGTGCGCAGTATACACGCAGTGTTTCACTGATATCTGAGCAGAAAATGGTATTTAAGATTTAGCTTTGATGTATAATGTAAAAGATCGTATTATTCGTATAATGAAAAAGATCGTATTATTCCTACTTTTTACTTGAAGCAATCTTCACAATTTCCTATTAGCGAATGGATATAAGAAATTTAAGATTGGTTCAGATCGCTACCATACATGCTTACTAACAATTAATGTATAACAATAATTTCTAAATTTTCATAAATTCCACATATTCGTTTAATGAAGTTATAGTATTTGCTCTGGCAATACAGCTTTCTAATTCTGTAAATGTGCATTTAATATGAAAAATGTTCAGGTTTAACTATGGTTGAACTTGGTACGATGAGCGCTCACGTTGTTACGTTGAATATAAGCTATATGCAAGTTCATCCCAATTTGGACAATTCAATTTTACCTCTTGGAGTCTGTTTTTATTTTTATTTTTGTCTTTTTTTGCTTTTTGTTTTTTTTTTTTTTTTTTTTTTTGTTTTTTGAATTCGTTCCACCATTCTTTAGTACCTCTTTTTTATATAAGCATGGGTGCATGTGTCAACAAAAGTTTGGTCGCTTAAAGATATATCGATTATAGTATAAGACAATATCTGGATTTTGGTTGATAGTTTTTTTTTTAAATGTGTCTATAAACCACTGACAGCCTAACTATATAGAATTGAACAATTGTGATATTATTGTTCACTACTAATTTTTTACCGGGTCAGTCTAGATATCCATTCTAATGCATTTTCTGCTACTATCATAAATAGTTGGAAAAGCATCATCAACTAGTCGTTTTAATTTTTTATTCCATTTTCTAGTTAGACTGTCAGTGATGGTTCATAGATACATTCTTTAATTACATTTATTTAATTTGCTTAAATTTAGGCTATTCCAGTCTTGGATTTTTTCGTTTTTTTCATAATTTAAATTAATGATTTAACAAATTTGCTTTATTTTTAGGCATCCAGACGTTTCCGACGTAATGGACAATTTCTGGAAATGGTTGTTGCCAAACTGTTTCCACACAACAAAATTACGCAGTACAAGAAAATGTTCCGCAAGATTCAAAGTTATCCTTTGTAAAAGTTGCTCGCAATATTAAACTTACGACATTTTCTTGCATAATCGCACAAAATTAAATTATGCGGATTTGATCGTAAAATTCCCAATTGAACTTCTCTCAAATTTGCAGTTTGTTTTTTCCTTCGGATCAAATGTAGATTTTTGGCGGCACTTTGGAAATGCGCAAAATTTCTGAATATAGTAGGAAGCAAATTGAGTTCATGAAAATAACTGGAAATAGTTAATCTTCCTATGCTATCTGCATTCATTATCTTCTATCATTTAGAACATTGTTCATGACTTTTCTATAGAGCGAATTTATGAAGTTTTTGGGCTATCGGATGAATATTTTAAAATTTCAAATCGATATTTCTGAGAGCACCTGTTGAGTAAAATATTACTAAATTTATTTCTGTATTGTATGGGTATTTTATGCTCAAATTTCGATAAAATATTGATGAACGATGTTCTAGTACGTGTTTATTGTCACCTAATCGCTTTTGCCCTCATCAGATCACTTCTCTCTCATGTGCTTGCATCTCAATTTATTGTTTTCAAAAACCATTGTAAGAGAATACTTCTTCAAGTGCTGAGTATTCCTTGAACTTCGTTCTAAATTTTCCAGCTCTCAGAATCCTTTTACTTTCTTCGTAATTTATGAAATTTTAAGATGACCAGGAAGATGATTAACTGATCATGATAAGTTTGGATTAGCTGTCAAAAATATTCATAAAATTGCGGATTCGGTTGAAATATTCTGGTTCCCACGCTTTTTTTAAAATGAATTTGTATTTCGTTCGATTCCTCAAATCCTTTAAGATCTGTATTTGCTGCAAATCATAATTTTTTCCAAAAAAATGAAAAGTCATCCTCAATTATTGAACCATCATTTGATTTCACTTAGTTTTTGGCTCAATCGCTTCCTAATTTATGCGGTTCACAACATTTTAGATGAAGAAAAAAGTTATTTGTGGTTCCTTTTCCAAGACGAAAATGATTTCTCACTTAAAGATAATGGATGAGAAGTTGGAACAATTTTGACAAATGGTAGTGAAATCAAAGTACTAGTGAGTCCTCCTCCGTTTCATTTTTTTGCAGTCTCGTCGTTCCGTTTCTTCCGATCCTGTCAACACTGTCTACAATGAAAAGTTTCATATTAGTTAGTCTTTTTCTTAAAATATTATTATTGAAGGCAGTACTGATATTACTATTAGCTTGGGAATGAAGAAAGTTCAGGGCGTGTTTTGCAGTATTAATGTTTGTATTATTTACAAATATTGCTGTTATGCTGTTTATTGATCCTTAACTATTGCGCGATCTATGATGCTATTATATGTTTGAATATAAGGACCTAAAATTTTGATTCATTTAAATTCAAACAGTTATATGGAACTAACACCGGGATAAACAAATAAGTGAGACTAGAATACTGTAAATGGAATTGGAATAAGATGATAATTTAATAAGAGGGGGAGTTTTTATGAAAATCTTGAGAATTTCGCTTGTAAAAAAATAGGAATAGAGCAACTTATATATAAAAAATTGTACGATAGGAAAGAAAAACCTTTCAACTTTTCAAATTTTAATACTATTTCGATTATTATTCAATTCTAACATATATTCGTTTGTATACATTGTGCTGTTGTGGAGGGACAATGAGAGAAGAGAGAGAGAGAGAGAATCCAAATATTAATTTTAAGCTAATAATTAAACTGAATATTTTGTCTCTCCTAGAAATAACAATAGCAATAATAAATTTAATTTTACTTAGCCGAAATGGGAACTCTTTTCTAAACATAGAAAAGAAAAAAATGAAATAAAAAGGGAAAATATAGCGAAATTGTAAAGTCATCAAGGTCTCTCGTTTCTTCGATTTTTCGTTTTTTCTTTTCTTTCCTTTTTTCTTTTAGTTAGTTCCACTGAGATGCTTCTTCATCAGGAAAATAGAGAGAAGGTTACTTTCGTAACAGAGGAGAGGTGGTAGATGTGGAGGGGTTACAGGCGGCGGACAAGACGGGGAGGATGTTCTCGAGAGTTGAAAAGCTTTCACCAAAGCGGTCGGTCCGAGTCAACTGACACGCTGCTGCACTGCTACTATTTGTTAACATTTTGATTGCATTGCAGTGGTGTGTGATGTGTATCTGCCAAATAGTATCTGAAATGTGTGTCTCGTCTCCATTAGCTTCCCACTGATTATTATTATTATTATTATTGTTATGCTGTGCATCGACTCGAAATCATTGGCAAGTTCGGTTTGGTAAACAAATGCCTTCCTTTCCATTCTGGCTTACTCCCAAACAAAACCAAGATGAAACTTTCATCCATTCGCTTCTACTGTCTCACAAACAAATTTAACTGCTTCTGTTAGACGAAATTAGGCCACGTTTATTGCTTAGTAAACAGAATAAAACATATGGATTGAGGGTAGGAAAAGTGAAGTGCATCGTTGATGAACGTTAAGTTACTCCCTAATTGCGACACTAAGCAATGTTGCTTCACCTCTCTATTGTGAAGTCTGTGGAACTCTTAAAATCAGTGGCATGCTATGGATGTTAAATTAACGCTCTTTAACATCTTCTCTCCGCTTACCTTCTCTTCATTCCTTTCTCTCTCATTTCATCTCCTTTCCTCAGTTAAAAGATAAAGGTGAAAAATGACCAAAAATAGATTTAATCCCTCCTTCTATGTTCTTAATTGGATTTTGCTGGTAGCAATAAATGTCATTTATTCTTCAAGTTGATTATTGTTGAAAAATTTACGCAAAAAAAGGAGAAGAAATGACCAGAAATTATTGCAGAATATTTTAATATTCTCATAATTATGTAGCAATAAAAAAAAGATCGACAAATATTGAATGTAATTTATTTTAATTTAACAATGAAACGAACACAATCGAATCAACGAATTCACACCCGTAAATTCCATTTAAATGACTGCATATTGTCCATATTTCCCATAATATTTGATCATTTCTTATACATTAACCGATAATGAGATATATTTATCGTTGTGTTGTTTTATTCAGTTTTCTTACATCTTAATTTGATGATGGACGTGTTGTTCTTAGTCTCATTTATTTCTCATATTTATACATCATCGCTTTCATAAATATCGATAAAACATCCTTCCTTACTCGTTTTTTATGGAACAGGATTTGAAATGGATTATGAGTAAGGAAATGTACAATGAATAGTGATATGTCAACTTCCTTGCTATAATACAATCTCACAGTACAAAGAAATGTATCATAGCTAGTAGCACCACACATACACATACATATATACAAACACACATAACATACACACATACACATACATGTAAGAACATCAGTACACATTATGCCTGTATTCATACACATAAACTCACAAATATGCAGCACACAACATCTGTACATTGGATTCTGTTTTCTAGCAAAATTTCGATTCGAATTTTGCAGTTGGCTAGACGATCGATGGGTCGATTGCTGATTGCAAAGTGTTTCTAAGTTGATTCAGCTCTCTTTCATAGATTACAGATGTATTCTTCCCTTCCGGGCTTATCATACCCTCACCCTTCAATCACTTCACCGCTAGGGTGCTGGCTGTTTTAAGATGGTCAAGTGATATGTGCCAACAACTAACTCCATTACTTGCTGTTATCCTAAGGAAGATTGTTTGTTGTCTGTTATATTTGCAGTATGTGTATCTTTCCGAACTTTCTCACAGTCTCTCTGTATATGCGTATAGATAGGTTCGTACGCATCGCCTCAGTATGGTCCGTTTACATCAACGACTGAAATGAGTGCCTTCCGCGTCCGTCCATCTATCCATCTATCAGTTGTCTGTTCGAAATTGTCGACTGCTTGCAATCTGCGTTCTGCTTGCTATCATGCACTGTTCGAATAGTCATGACGATAAAATTCAACGTGCATGTGTACGAATGCATGCATTTGCATGGGTATGTATAATATGTATGTCAGTGTATATGTGTGTATATAAATACATGTATGTGACATAAATGTTTAATATATTTCGGAAATAATTTCCATTTTAATTGCTGCTTTTATCACTTAATAATGTTTTTTCATCATTTAACAATTTTAAGCAATCTATGTTAGATGTTTATCGAGAAAATGAGATTGGTCGAGGTTAAATATACTGGAACATCAGACTTCCTTAAGATAAAATGAAAATGTTTATACTTTCAATTAATCTTTAACTTAGTTTTTAAAGGAATAAAAGACTTACTGTATGCGAAATAGTTTTATGAAGATAATCTGAATTAAAAAAAAAAGAAAAGTCAAATAAAATATGACGGAATCAAGAAGCGTGATGATAATGATACTCGGAAACCGAAGATGAAAGAAAAGGGAGAAAAGAGAATGGTAGTAATTTTCTCTTTTACATTGGACGACAACTTTCGGTGTTTAATAGATTATGGTTAGTTTGGAATGATTTATTCCGTAATGTTGCAGATAGTTTCGAATGAATTTTAGGGAAATTCGCAGCTGAGAAAATTTGTCGTACTTAAGAATTTTGATGAAGCAATTATCATCTCCATTTCTTTTTTTCAATTAAAAAAAACCCCATTAGTTGATAATTTCATTGCTAAACGTTACATATATCCGTGGAATATCCTTGTTCACGAGAATTATTCGGTCAAGCATTGGGAAGCATTATTTGCAATAAAATATCGAGGATCCCAAATACTGGCTGTACTCAGGGGGAATCTACCGAACGCTTTTGATCTTAAGGTTAAATTTGGTCGGAATATTGATAGTTTGATAATATTTAAGACATTACCAGAAATATTTGTTTTTTCAATTTTCATCATGTGAAGAAGGATAAAACGGGGTGATGAGGAGAGGAGGAAGGGAATACGAAAGAATTGAAGAAAACTGGTATGTAATTTAATTTAATGCTGTCATTGCCGCAAACAAACAGTTCTTGTCCATCGTTGTCCTTCATTTAGGCCATCAAATCCCATGTAGAAAGACATAACATATTTTTCCCATTGCATTCCTCATATCTTTGTTTCTAAGATGTCTGATACCTGTTCTTGTCATCACCTCTGAAAAATGGATGCATATTTCTAGGCTTTTCACTATTATGCGTGTTTCTCAGTTTTTCCAGTTCTCACGTAAAGTAATCTCCTCTAAGTACAATCGACATCAATGTTATTGTTTGATGAAGGATAATATTTTACAGTTTGTAAGATCAGACTTCATTACCTCAATTGTGCACACACTTAAAAAAAAGAAAATAAATAAAAAAATAAAAAAGTAAAGAAAAGAGGTATCTAATCAAATCAGAGAAAATGACATTATTTTGAAAAGGCCAGCTTTATTACATTTATGTATATACTTAGCTTTCTCGTTTTTTAAACGTTTTTCATTTACGTTTCTAGTTACATGGAATCGAATCATTCTCTGCCATTTTGTTCAAATCTATTTTGTTTTTCTCTCTTATCATTCATTCTCTCTTCACGTCTGTTTACATGGAACCGAATCATTCTCTGCCATTTTGTTCAAATCTATTTTGTTTTTCTCTCTTATCATTCATTCTCTCTTCACGTCTGTTTATTCCGTTCCGGTGACATAATGCTAATAAAATTAATTTAGAAATTTCAAATAGAGGATTAAAATACAATTTTTTGAATAATCCTAAAAAAGTCCGAATGCAATGTCCCAGATCAGCGGATTAGGCTAATTCCATTGAATTGATGTGCAGTATTGTTATGAATTTCTCTCTTCTACAATATTGATACATTTTATGAAAAACTATGGTGTTGTTAATCTTCTGAAGTATAGAATTTCGGTTTTATTTTGATCAAATTAAAATTAGAGGTTGACTTAAAGATGTAATTTATATACATTATCTTTCACTTAAGATTTCAATTCTCCTTGACATTTATACATTTATACTCTTCAAATTTCACACAGATTCTTTGAAATTAAAAAATAATTTGATTTACTAATTGACGGCATTCTGCCGATTAATTAAGATTGAAAACTTAAGCCAAAATATTTTAGGTGAGTAAACGTAATAAAAAGGAGAGGGAGAGGAAATCTATTGCAAAAAGAAATAATTCCGTTTCGGGTGAACTTGAATTTATTGCAAACAGACTGACTTCAACATGAGCACCAAACTTTCAAATTGGGTCAGTTAGTCAAAATTGACTAGCTTGAAGTTCTTATTCCAGTTCCGGTATTTCCTATATAAGAAGCCATATTTGAAATATACAGGAATTGTATTACTGACAATATATGAAATATTATTATTGAAATCTTTGCAATATTTCGTAATTTGTTTCTACACAAATTGTGCAAGTTTCTGACATTTAAATTTATGAACTTCACTTTCAATTAAAACATTTGCCTATCAAAAATGGTGTTTTTTTAAAGGATGAGGGGATGTGTATTAATTCAGTATGCTAATAGTTTGAGATGACAAGTCTTCGATAGTTCAGTACATTTATACATAGCTTATACATCTTTTCCAGTTGCATCATTTCAAGAGTTACTACCTGAAAGAAGCGAAAATTAATACTAAATTAATAGTATTGGTAGTTGAAATTTAAAATCCTGTTTTTTGTCTTGTTTTCTTCATCGTTTTTTCTTTTCACTATTATGGAATGAAGTCTTTACGCATGATTAACATATTTGTCTAATGCTGAAGTAATAGATTTGAACCAAATTTAATTCAAATATTTATTTTCGTCATTAGTGAAAAAAACGAAAAAAAATTCGTGTAAATATTATAACATTAAATTTCTTGTTTCTAAACGAAAATTTGTTATGATTTTTTTTTCTAATTTTTTAATTGACAACTTGTTCTTTCCTTAACATAAAAATAATTGTATATAATATTTATTTATTACGAATTAAATGATATTCTTGAATGTTCTTATTTCAATTATGGTAATTGATTCATATTTAATTTCAGTATGTTAAAAGTAATACTATGGAACAGATTTGTTTCAGATGTATTGTCTGGAAGATCGTATATTTTGTTGTGCTGTTTTCATATATATATATATATATATATATAAATATTCACATTGTATATTATAGAAAAAAAGGAAGGAAAAAAACTCATATTCAGGAGGCTGCTAAAGCAAATGAAGGGAAAGGGATCAAATAAAATTCTACTGACATATTTTTTAGTCATCGAATAGGAAGGGAAATTGCCGTCCTAAAAGGAGGAAATGAGTCAATCTTTTTCGTTGATTATTAATAATTATTAATTTCACAGAATTATCTTGTATTATAATTACTTCCAGATATTAATATTATGCTATTCATGACTAAGCTTTTGTTAGAATCACACGTTTAATTAATGCGTTTTTTTTTCTCGAATCAGACATTTTTTAAATTAACATGGAATAGTTCGGTTGTCTAACGTTCTTTCATACATTATCATTTAATGGTTATTGCTTGCCTTTTGGGAAGTTATCAATGTTTACTCGAGATTTGACCTATTATTATCTTATAATCTTGTTGTTCTATGTACAAATTAGAGAACTTGCTGTGACCTTTGAATGCGGCATATAATTTTATTCTTTCAAGTCATAATGGAATATTTTTCCTGATTCCATCTTCCCAGTAGACTTAACTTGAGGGTTCATTTGTAAAGTTAATTGAATCAAATATATTGGCCAAATGTTCCGCATCCATTTATTGCATTTATGAAAAGTAAGAAAATTTTTAGTCTTTAATACCTAACAATGATAATTTTTCATCATGTTTGCCAAAACATAAGTAGGCATTGTATCATTTATCAAAATAATTATTTCAGGATGCATAGACCATATTTCCGAAATATAACGAATTCAGTTAAGCGCTTTGGAATTTCTGCGCTGATGCATTTATTTTTTTTTAATTTGAGTTTACACTTTAAAGTATTTGCAAATCGAAAATATGCTGATGCTCATTCATCATCTAGAAAAAAACCACTTAGAAATTGCACTGCATATAGTTTGATCCTAGGCAAAGATATCCTAGAAGTCTCTTTTCTCTTTCTTTCTTTCTTTCCTCATTACATTAAAACCAAAGAATTGGAATTTTTCCCACTGTTAAATTTTCTGTAGTGCTGAATTAATGCATATGGTAGTGCTCCTTTGAATATAAAAGCCTATTTCGCAGCTATTATTTTGAAGAAATGAAATGAAAAAAAAAAGACTCTAAATATTTTGGCAAGATGGATGATACTATGGTTCCCTATTCTTTTTCAGTAATTTGCGAAAATAAAAAAATTAGACTGCCATTTAGACATTTCGATCACATTTTAGCGCTACTTTTTTTTCTCGCAGTTTTAATCCGAAAAAAAATGGATGATTATATTTTAGGGGTGTTTTTTTCGTATCAGGTAATATATTGATTCATGGTTGATTGCAAATGATGTCACAATGTGTTTACAATTTAAGTTTTTTTCCTTGTTATTCAGTGTTTACCTCATGCTGAATGCTTCTCTTTCTTCTACTCTGTTTCATTGATAATATTAAATGTTAATGTTCATTTTGATCTCAGCAAAATCTTAACCATCTAGCACAAGTCGTACATTAATTCATTCAAAAATTTTAATTTATATTTGTTAATTTATAGATTCTGCAAAAATTAGTTTAAAAAATATAAAATTACTGAGTATTTGGCTAGATGGTTAATCAATTTGTAGATTGAAAATTTCCTGACTATGAAATATTTTTCACACTGTGCTGCTATTTTTACTAGCTGGATTCTCCATGTTGTACGGAATGTTTTCATTTGAAAAATTTTGTTTCAAAGAAGGTTAAAAACCATGTGAATATTTAAAAGAAAAAAAAGTTGCATTTCATGAAACAGCAAATTGAGACAGTTTGTTTTTAAAGGAACACATTTCTTAGCTATGTATTATAAAATGATATTTTAGTCTTTTAATACAAATCCGATTTGTTTTTTCAGAAATATGTTTTCGTCATTGGAGCAAAAAAAAAGAAAATAGCATTTCACCTTAATCTTTAAATTTTTGAAAATTTTAATGTTCATTTTGCTGCCTTTGGGCTTATTTATTCATTGACTGCATCAGTTATTCGTTTATTTACATTATGTTCGCCCACTAGAAAGATTATTTATTAGCTGTATTTTTATGATGAATTTTGTTTTTTAAATTTACAGAAAGAATTGAAAGAAAAAAATGCAGAGAGAAAGAAGAATAGATGTTACTCCGAGTAATTATTCAGTACTGGATACTGAGTTCGGAAGTATGCGGGAACGTTTCGAAGCCGAAATGAAGCATGTGGAAGAAGAAATGAAACGTTTAAGGCGAGAATTTGAAGGTATCCATTTTTTTCAAAAATTTGAGCAGCTTATTTTTGCATAGATTTATTTTTCAGCAAACTACTTCATATTCATTCATTAGGGAAAATTTTTTAATTTAGACTGGGGTTTTAACCATGTTGGAGTTTCTAAATTCTATTTTTATTTGATCTAAATCATACAGTCAATTGATGATTTCAAATTTCATTCGTACGAAAAAGAAAACACGAATCGAAAAATTCAGAAAATCATGAATTCAGATAATGTATTGTCTTACGATTGTTTTTTGAACGATTTACACGCAATGCAATGATTATTTTAAACTTGTTTTCTTCTTTCTTCTACACTCATTTTCTATTTTCATGGAACTTTTGGTATTTCGAATAAATTTCTCCACTCTAAACTTAGCTAATGAAAACACAATGCAAACTTCCATCTCCTTTTTTTTGTTTGAAACTTTTGGGATGCATATTTCCATATGTGCCTCATTTTATTGTTATTGTTGCCAGATTATATGATAATATGAAATTGATGGGCAAAAAGAGAAGGAAAGAAGGAATCTTATATACTACTTATTTAGAAATTTCTACCTTCAGCTTTATGCATATAGATATATCATAATTCATATGAAGCAAATCATCAGTACTTGGAACAATAATCGCATGCATCATTTATCTAATAAAAATGCTTACTTTGATATCAATGTAGAATGATGCACATCATTTAATTTCATGCTAAAGAATCAACTGCTTATTTCATCCTCATAAAATTGATTGAAAATACGTCTTTTTTATTGTTTGAAAGATCAATAATTTTATTTGTTTGTCAGTGATTTCATTTTTTCTTTTAATTTACTCTTTCTATCGATGGGAAAAAAAAGTATCCAGTCCTAATACTCCAAAGATTAGCTCTCATTCTTATTACCATTTATTAATGTATATATTTCTTTGAGCAAGACTTGCTTAGAAGAATTTTGCTGATTTACAGTATCCAGGATTTGATTCATCTATTCCGTAGTTGCCATGGATTATTTCCTTTTGAATAAATATTTGGGTATTTCTTATACAAAATTGAGAGTAGGCCAACATATGTCTTAAACTTTGTTGGAAAATAATATTTGTTTTCAGTAACTATCGAAAACTATTCAATCATTTCGAAATGTTACCTATAAATATTATATTGTTATGAATTTTTTTCAATCTTTTTACCGGAGGAATGAAAAGGAATGACTTGGATGGAGAGACAAGTAGGATGAGAGATAGACTGATGGGTTGTGTCATCAACTAATTACTTCATTAATCATTCAGCTGATGATTTATTTGATTCATATATTTAATTAATTGTCATTATGATTTGATAAGTGTATAGGCCTATGGATGTTGACATATGATGCCTAAATAAAAGACTGCATTGACGTTCATTCTCGAGCTTTGTTTTAAAAACTTTCATTCATTTAATGTATATCCGACTGCATTTCCTTTTCCTTTCTATCATATAAAATTAGGACTGACTGAACCAAATTGATTGTACTTTCCACTTTAATGCTTTCTAGAAAGGAAAAAGTAGATAAAATAAAAATAAAGACAAAATAAAATACAAGAAAGGGAGGAAATAAATGGGGGAATATGAGGCTAAAGGTAAAATAATTCAAAGTTCATGTTCTCTCAAAAGTTGGAAAAATATTGGATCTTCTTCATCAAGATCCAAAATTCTTTCAACTTCTGAGAACATGAATTTGAATCATAAAACACAGAGAACTGATATACTGTACACTACGGATTTATAGGATATACGCCATCACAGCAAGCATCACAAGCGGATAATCGCTCTACCACGTATCATCGCGAAGAATCCAGACGTTACGAATCATCCTCAACACAAGTAAGCCATCTTAACGCCTGTTTTCGTCATAAATTTTTCCGAGTAAATTTGAAATTTCTCCGCGGTAGATTTTTAATAGATTTCTTCGCAAAGTTTAATTTCTTCCACGCTTTCCTGAGTAATCAGAGTTACAGGGTGGCGGTCCACCTCCACCAAGCAGTACGTTCCGTAATGAGGGAGCTTTTACGCGACCGGATATGATGTCCATCCGACCAACATACGATCCTTATCTGGAAAATCTTAAATCACCGCTTATCAAAGATGAAAGTGATGGGAAAACGCTCAGACTTAGGTTTTATTTATTAATTCACCATATGCTGCAAGTTGGAGAAAAATAGTTTAGAATATCATTAATCATTATGTAGCTTGACCTCTAAAACTTTATACAGTGGTTAACTGATAATGTAATTTAGAAAATTTTTTAAGGATCCTAAGACTTATTTCCAGGGAAAATTTATGTCATACTCATATTGAATTGTAAGCTAGTTGTTGCACCTAGGTAAACAAGAAGCAGAATATAGCATTATCCATCATATATGCCCGAAGATTTTTTTGTAGTGTCCAAAGATACGTTTCATCTGACCAATCCAAATTTACCGAAATGATCGTGAAATAAAACCTCAAAGTATGCTTCAGATTCGATGTTGCACAATATAAACCGGAGGAAGTAACAGTAAAAACAGTTGACAACAGACTTTTGGTTCATGCTAAACATGAAGAAAAAACACCACAACGTTCCGTATTCAGAGAATATAATCAGGTTTTGGATATTTTTTTCTGTTAATGTACAGTCTATTTAACTAAGTTTTGCTTGTATTAATTTCGACATATATAATCTTCCTCTATATCAGCATTTTTTCAAATTACTGATGCATTCTGCTTCAGGAGTTTATGCTTCCTCGCGGAACAAATCCAGAATTGATCAGCAGCACGCTAAGTACGGATGGTGTTTTAACGGTTGAAGCACCGCTACCCCACTTGGCTATTCAGCACTGAATTCACGTAATCAGTTCCTGTCACATGAAGTATCTTCGAACGACACATCTCAAATCCAATTTTTTCTCTTCGTTACTGTTGCTATTATAACAGTCAATATGATCTGTGCAACAAAGTCCAAAAAAATGTGCTGTTTTTTTCTTTTCATTTCGAATGATTCGTGTGCAGTTTTAAAATACACCGGGAATCATTTGAATATAACAGTATCAATTTTATAAAAATGTTCTATTCCGATGAATAGCCTTGCGCTGCCATCAAACTAATCCTACATAAACTGTTTCTTCTATCCAGAGGTGAAAAAAAAGAAAAAACGAAATTTGCATTTAAAACTTCCTTGTCCCGCGAGAAATATCTTTATCAAATTAACAGCAAAATCTTCAAGAAGATATGAATTAACTTCAAAGTTACAGATCAGTTCAAGAAGTAGCACCTTTCGGCTTTTCATTAACACCGACGAACCTATCACAGCCTTTTCTCATCCTCGCTGAAAACTAGAAGAAAACAGAAAAAAAAAATTTCGATGAAGATTTTCCATTGAAGCCATGACAATGGCAACACTGAATGATCGGTCACTTATAGTATTCAGAATAATACCTCTCTCTTTGCTTATCCAACAGATAGGAGAATTAGAGACAGAATTTTTGAATAACTATAAATGATAGCTAACAAAACAATGATTACAAGCAGATAACACACTGAAAGTTGAAGCACTGCGAAAACGATATAGATGATTCAGTACCAAATGTACAATCATCTTATAAAAAACACTGAAAGCATTAAAATTACTTAGACTTTTCAATGTGAATGTCATTCTCTATTTCGCTGTCCATAAAGTATACCCCGTCGTTATACATCTGCCTGAAATTATGGATTTCAGATTGGATAAAATCACTTAAAGAAGACTTTGAACGATAATAAAATTGAAATAACCATGGACTATAAGCAACAATGGAATCCAACGAATCTGTATAAAAAAATCCAAAATGAGACCTTCGTAGCACACTCGACCTCCGTAAAGAATTTGAAACAAATAAAAGTAACAAAGATTTGAACCTTATTAATGGCGCGTAATGTGTATCAAACAAAAAGCGCGGTGTCGTTTTTGGTGGAGGCCATTTTTCACCTTCAAATACAACGGAGTCAGCGCCCTCTTCACTACCGTACTTAGCTGCCAATTTTTCAAACTTTTTCCTCCTAAAAGCCAATCAAAGTCTTTAAATTCTGAAAACAAAAAGTAGTCCTTCCATTTACTAAAATGAACAATAGAATGTTGTAGAAAGCAGTGGGGTCCGCGCGCACTTATTTGACAAAAATGTGAGTTAAAGAGTATAGTCTTCCACTTATCAAAATAATCAATATAATTAATAGTAATAGTAATAGTAATAGTAATAGTAATAGTAATAGTAATAGTAATAGTAATAGTAATAGTAATAGTAATAGTAATAGTAATAGTAATAGTAATAGTAATAGTAATAGTAATAGTAATAGTAATAGT
>JAOVVO010000510.1:0-60487 GCA_028564675.1 Onchocerca lupi
ACGGTCTCTGCTACAAGTTCTTAATTTAAGATTTTGGATCTTCAATTACTTCTGCTGCCTTTGGCTATTTTATAATGCTTCTTTTTGTCTCTAATCTATTGCACTTTCTTTTTATTTGCTGAATGCTTCTGTGTAATTTTCCTATAGCATTATTGTCCTTACTTTGTTTTAAAAAATTACTAAACCCATGATCATACAATGAATGATAATTTCAAGTGATACAAATGAATCATTTAGATGAAACGAACCAGTGTCGCAACTTGACTCTTTCCAGCCAGCTAAACACGCTAATGGTCAATTCGATATACATGAAATGATCAATATTATTAGACATCGGCTGATAAAATGTAAGATACCGCGATCCATAACAATCACCAGCACAAGTTATGTTGTGAAAATAATTTGTGAAAGAGTAAGAATTTATTGATAGATAAATTATTAATATTCCTATATGAAGAAAGAATTTATTGATAGACGGAATAGTAATTTTTCATTCCATACAATTATTAGAGAATATCCAAGCAAATTAATCACTGCTTATTCCTTCCTTTGTCGCTCGTAGAGAAGAGTTCCGCTCGATCGTTGATTTGTTGCTGTTGTGTCGCTTCGAATTTCAGTTCTTGCTATAGTCGCATCAATGTGAGGATTCCGAGTTTGATACCGAACTTGGACTGACTCTGCCCAAAAATCCGGACTTTTTAAATTGTTTTGGGACTCGTCCTTTCTTCCTTATCTCCAACTTGTCACTTTATGCTTTGTTGACCTCATCTTCGCGCTACTTGATTTTTAACACTACTTGCTTACAATAATTACAAATCTCGAATTTTTTCCACATCTAGAGCTTGACAATTTATAATCAAATGAAAAAAATGAAGAATAAAGGAAAAAAATTTTTGTATTAGGCAAAAACAACGACTAAATGTATTCGTTCAATTTTATTCTCACTGCGAATCAAATTTTTTTATTCATTAATCTTAAACAAGAATTGATTCTTTCTTGCTGCTGATGATGATATTGCTGCTCGATGCTGTAGTGGATGAATGTGCATAGTGATTAGCAAATGATTCCATTCAAACATCATGTTCCATTCCATCCCATTTCCACAAGTTTTGGCTCAAAAATATATTTCTAATTCATGTGAAGATCCCGATAAGAGAATTTATCGTAGAATACATAAATTTTTTAATGAAAATGCACTTAAAAACTAGAGTATGCTTTAGCTTCTTTGCAGAACTCTCCGTTCATAAAATTTTCATCCATCAATATGTTATATAACAATATTAAGTTTTGATTAATTTCAAAAATTCTTCTCTTGTTTTCTGATCTTCTCGAAAAACACCCATCATAGAGCTCGTAACGGTAACTGCGTTGATTTTCTGAACACCACGCATCACCATGCACATGTGACTAGAAGATTAATGCATTTTTATTTCAATTATTCGTAATTTCAGGCTTCGTTTGTTTGTCAGCCTATAATCTAGAGAGCTCTATCTCTCATAAAATGTTCGTGCCCATATCAAAAATTCTGAGAAAGTGATTTTCATTTAATACTAAATTGTTAAAATTATTTTGGAATATTAAAAAAGACAAAAATTATTGCAAATGTCAAGATGCAAACAAACCAAGCTTCTATAACAACACCAACACCAGTTGGTTGTATCGCTTTGGTTAGCGCTCCTGCTATTTGCTTCGTTAATCGTTCTTGGACTAAATTCTTGTTATCATGTATCATATACTTGTCATTTATCATTATGTAAAAATCATTTCAAAAAACAGTTTGCGGGATTTATTGCAGAAACAAGGAACAAGTCAGCGATCTATGGATTGGAAGAAATGAATTATTTGTTTAGTTTAAAAAACTAAAGATTAATCAGTTTTTGTTAATAAGCTGAAATTTATTAGAATCAAATTGTGCCTTGTAAACGCCGGCTGAACATTTCAGTGATACGGGCGATCTTGCTGAGACCCAAAATCTTCTTGTTTGGTATATAGCCGATGTGGGCTTTACCACTGAAAGGTACCAGGTGATGCTCACACAAGGAATGAAACTCGATGTCTTTGACGATGACCATGTCATCGTGATCTTCATAAAACACTGCTCCATTAATCAAATCTATAAATAAGTTACAAAGAAACTCTATAAATAGATTTTTTTTTTTAAAGAAAAAAACTAATTTTTTCGGTAATTAATGAAATTAAATAGCTTTGATGATTTTGAAAATAATAAACTTGATCTTCTTAAGCCTCAACAAGCCAGTCAAAGCTATATTTTCCCTCTCTATTCTTAAATTGATTCAATATCGTATTTTTTTAAAAAATTTCAGACAAAATGAAATAAAAATTATTCTTCGATGAATCTAAGAATCTGCTTGTGGAAATCCTATTTGATTTTCTGAATTCTTTTATCACTAGAATGTCTTCCCCTGCAAGTTTGATCTCAAGAATAGCATTCTTCTCATATGAGTATTTTGCTGAAGCAAAAATTGTAAATGATAAGGAAACAAATACAATCACAGCAGTAAATTCACCATCCAAATTGTCTTCATAGCCTTTGGTGAAGAAAAGCAAGGCCTGGGCAGCTCTCTCAGGAGTTTTAATCAGTCCTGGCCGTCTGTAATCATCTCCGCAGTGTCGGATAATGGTTTCGTAGGCCTGGCATAAGTTTTCGTGCCGCACCGCAAGAACTGACGAATGTTGCACCACACCATTGCATTTAACGTCTTGCATTTGCGTGTTTTGACGTGTTTTCTTGAGTTTTTATAAACGAAGAAACAAAAATGAACTGCTAAAAGTTACGCTTAATTTTTTCGCGCCATTAAATGTCATTTGTGAAAAGATTTATGCAGAAAAGTATGAAATGAAGGAAAGAAATTTCAAATGCACTCTAAGAAAGGATCAATTGGACTTAGTGTCCAGCATTTAATTTTTAAAATCTGCAAAATCAATTCTGAATGGAATATTGCTTTGCCAAGTCTTTTGGGATAGGCACTCAGCTCAATTTGTCGATTTTCAATCAGATCGTCAAAATTTGAGATTCTTTAAGTTCATCTCCCTTTTCAAAAAAAAAAAAAAAAAAAAAAACGGATTTTGCAGACAAAGCTAATAGATAATGAAATGGAATAAAAATTAAAAAATATTCGGTTCAAAAAATTATTTAGATTAAAAAAATTTTTTAATAAATATTTGAATAGTTTTTGTAGAAGTGAGGAAACGACTTTCCTGTACTGAACAAAATATCATAAAACGAAGAAATATATTCTAAGATCGTGATCCGTCTTTGTAAAAAAAAGAATTAATATGGAAAATATCTATAAGAAGCGGGAAAATAATTTTATTTGTTTTGATGCTCTTTTTTTTTTCTAGATTTTTAGAGCTGAAAGGTTAAAATTGGTTGCTGAAAAGTCAAATCGACGGATTCAATCCCGTCATGAGTAGTGGTATATTCCCTTTTCATATCCTTCAAATCAAACTTAATGTATTTCCTAATCAAACTTAGTATCTGGAACTTTTTTGTCTTCAAAATCGATGAACTTGATTGCTCTGAGTGATCTCGATGTTGGCAGAGAAAACTATTTAGAAAAACATATTTCAGAAGCTGTAAATATTTTGGACTGTGTAACAGAAAAGGGAAATATTCATCTCTGTGACATATCTAAAATGGGCAGCTTTTACTGATCAGAGAATAGAAATAATTGCGATATGCCTATCTTACTCTTTCAATAAATGGACCATTTTAAGTGAATGAAAATGTGAGTATATATGTATGCGAGAAAAGTATAAGCAGCAATTCGAACTAAAATTAAGTATTTCCTGGTTGACGGTATGTAATAATTTATTGCAGTCTTTATATGGCACCGGTTTAAACGAACTTCTTATTGATTGTGGGTTTTATGATACATAAGTGACAAGCAGAACAGAAGCGAAATACGCTTAATATGATACTTAAAAAATTAATGAGAAAGAAAGGGAAAGTGTGAAATTAAAGCAGCAAGAATTGAAACAGAAGATAAAATGATTGAAGTCAGGAAGATTTCACTCAGAGATTGAGAAAACACTGATAGCTCTAAGGAAACAGAACAGAGAGAAATTCATGTTTGAAATAAAAAATTTATGTGCAAAAACAAAAAAAGAAAAAAATTCTAGTAGAAGTTTTTGTTGATATTTTTGCTGATATCAAAAATCATTATAAATCAAAAAAAAAAAAAAAAAAAAAATGTATGTTATCATTTTGTTTTTGCCTGTAAACAGTGACCGTTTTATCGATTCTTTTTTTTCAGCTTATTTGATAGCATATCTTTTATTTATCATGCAAATTTATTTGTTGCAAAATGTTAGTTAAAATATGATAAATAAGTCATTTAAGCTGATTCGTTTGCTTCCATCGGTTCCTTTTAGTAACTGTGGGAAAGAATGCAAAATATTTCCAACACTAGTGCAGCTGATACAGGCTAGCCGAAAGTTCAAGATGGTAATATTTGTCTTTTTTTGCTCCAGAAATCTAGTAATTCCATCTCAAAATGGGTTGTATAAAGTTAGAATTGGTAAGAGACTGTAAAGATTGGAATAAACGATCAGATAAAGAAGAAGAGTAATAGAAATAGAGGGCAAAGTATGTGACACTCGAAATTTCCTTGGTGTGAATTTTAGCAGCATGGAATAAATGGCTGAAATAATTCTGTTTGAGTTGGTGATGGAAATCATGGAACAAAAAAAATTTGCAAAGGAACTTTCCCGAACAATTTTCTCTCTAATTGCTTCAGGCATAGGATTGTTCGATTGAAAACCGACCCTGTCCTTTATTTTATTTTTCTCTTTGAATAATGTCTCTTGTCGCATAGAGCAAATTTTGTATAAAAAAGCAATTATGCGAGCTTACGCCAGAAAATCAGCATATCTGGAGCCAACAGCAGTACAGCCACCCAATTCAGCGTTTGATGATGACACGCTTAAAGAAGAACCTCAAATGAAAGAAGGCGAACTCACTGAGAACGTCTGTTTCCTTGCATTCTTGAACGCCGATAAAGTTTCGCAGAAATTTAATAGCTCAAAAATAATTAGAACGGCTAAATTGGAACTGATATCATGTCAGAGGATCAATTAATTCGAATAAAATGAAATTTAAAAGACATTCTACTTTTACTGATATTACATCAGTATGTTGTTTATATCTTCATCAGAACATGTAAGAATAGAATAGAGATTCATGAAACTAATTTCATTTGAAATTCCGCCACATTATTTAAAAAATTAAAATCAAGCTGATTTCAAGGAAATTTCAAAAAATAATAGAAGCAAATGAATGGAGAGGTAAAAACAATTGCTTCCAGCTTTCTGATTTGACTGAAATAGAAGGCGATATTCGCTCTCACACAAAATCGTTTTCCATAAAGGTGTCATTTTCTCTAAAAATTTCAATTATTGCTTCGCTAATTGCAAATAATATGAAACCTCAGATAATACTATAATCAATCATTTGCACCTCAATATTAATTAAGTCCAAATTAAATCATAATAAATTCAGTTAAACCAAATTAAGTCAGGTGAACTTAAACAGTTTTAACAGAACTATTTGTGATGTCGTCATTTTGTTATATTTATTCCGTCCATCATTTACAGCTAATCATATCACTTTTCAAAGACCCGTGCCTTTGGTCTTTAGCTATAGTAAACTTGGTGATAGCGTTGATATCTTTTTTCATATTTATCACTACGGCGATCTTCCTTATCGAAATAATCGATATCAATCGAACGGTATTGCTTCATACATGCACAATTTGTTATAGTCATGTATTTTTAGGAAATTGAGAAGTAAACCCTCAAAAGCTTGAAGATTGTTTATATTTTTTTTACCAATGTCATGCGAAAATGAGCAAGAAATAAAAAACTGAAAAAATTTATAGATAACGAAAATCTCCAGTCAAGAAAGGCCGTGTTTATATCAATGGAGTGAATGGGGTCCGTGTTCGGAAACATGTTCATCTTCTTCACGCTTACCTTCGCGATCACGATATGTCCTAAAGAAAACGATTGTCCAAGCTCGTGGCCGTTTTCCAAGCTGTCCTAATAATTTGGGCACAATGGCCGAGCATATGCCTTGCAATGTTTATCGGTACCTAATTAATTTTCACACTCATATGAAGTTTATCATAGTTGAAAAAATACTCATTTAAAATTATATTCTTAAGAATTTTGATATTTCTATAAAAGGCTTTTGTGAAGGACAAGCAGAAATCTTCAGTCCACAGAAGATTACTAAATTTATTATTTTATAAATTTTAAATAACTAATTCAAATTAGCTCAGAAATATTGTGAACATCTCAAATAATTTATTCAATATATTTTAGATGTCCAGTGAATCTTAGTTCTATTACTAATTGGACCCATTGTGTCTATAAAGATCCTAATATTCTTGAAGCAGGCGGTTATTATAAAATGCGCGACCTTCCTACCACGAATCAACTTATTCATATCGATACTGATGATATTGTTCAAGACTGTGATTGTCCCGATCATTTTCTCTAAATATTTTCGTTTTTATGCATTATTCCGTGCGACAAATGGTTTATAAAAAGTATTTATCAGTATTTTATTGTATTTATTGAAAGGGAATAACAAAAAGGACCTTCTATTTAAGCAAAACTGCAATGGAAAAAACTGATCAGATTTTGAACTCTCTGAAATGAACCGTTCATCGATCAATTCAAAATCTTTGGAAAAGTTTTTTGGATATACTTGTTTTTATTACTTCCTTTTCTCTGTTATGGTAAGTCAAATAAATATATAAGAGATATGCACTGGAAATTTGTTACTGCAAAACAGCTGATTTTTAAGAGAACTATGAATGTTATACATCGAACTTTCCAGAAATTCTGGTTACAAAATCTCAGTTTCTCAGATTAATTGTGATTCAAACGTAGAAACATTTTCTGAAGCAAAAAATTGCTTTTCATATTATCGAAAAGCAGGACTGTTATGATAAAAGTGGGGTGAGTATCATCGAAAAAGAAATGGAAAGATAGAAAAAATTCTTTGAAAAATCTGAGTGAAAGATTCAACAGTAATTTTATCCCAATCGGACAGACTATCTCCTTGAGAATAATATTTTATAAACTTTGTATTTTTGATTTGTTTGGATAGTTTTGTGAAACGAAATTTTTTATGAAAAGCTCTTAAACGATTTTGAAGTAGTTTTCAGTCGAGCTTGCCTAAGGATAGAAAAACTCTTTTTTAATTGCCATAGTAGTTTTTTAAAAAATTTATCATTTATATCATATTTTAGTTAATACTTCAGTATTATTTTATGCAAATTTACGCACGCATGCATCATCAATTATTTTGAATAAGTAATATAAAACTCATGGAAAAACAAATTAACTCATTATCGCCGATTAGTCGTTCATCAGAAAAATGGAAACTGTTCTTCTAACGGATTCAGTCGCTTCGAAAGGAATAAAGCAGCAGGAAAATAGTACTTACTATTTTTTGTTTTATCAAATCTAGAAATCAATGTTTTACATGACTAGAAAATTTAAAATCGAAGTTTAAAACTGGTCAAAATTGATGCTAAAAGCGAAAATATCATCATGAGGAATATGGCAAAAAATTTTTTCCAATGCTGATGGACATTCACTTCCATACTTCCACTATGCATAACCTATCCTAAGCCTTGATCACTTACAGCTAAAAAGATCTAACGAGTTGTTATAAGAATGTCACAAGGTCAAATAGCGGGAATATGTTGACGAAAAGATATAATAAATTGTATACAGGAATGTTAAAAGAATCAAATAGCGCACAAATAGTTTCAAAGGAGTAACGACCCGAAAGGATAAATGTGTTTACCGCCAAAATTTCTTGATCCATAAGTAAACAAGATAAGATTGCCCAATTATGAGGCGATACGATAGAGTGGAGTTCAAATAAGTTATCTCAAGGACAAGGTGTTCCGAAAGATTGAAAAGTCAGGATTTCGAGACTGGAGGGAATTCACTTCTACGGAAGGTTGACAGCAACAGAAGCAACAGCAGTGGTGGAGCGAAGGGAGAACGATTGTTACAAAATACGACAATGCAGTAAATATTCAGTGAATCGTTGGCATTCTCTAATAATTAGCTCTTTTATTCAGTTGGCCCCTATTATTATATAAGCACGATATTTTATAATATCGTCTAAACGCAATAAAAGCTATTGTTGATCTAGCGAGATCACGGCACCGAAAAGAACCAAACTACAAACAATCAATAAAAGAATTTCTGAACTTTCTTTGAAACTGAATTCCCACTGAACTGCCCTATTTCGAAATCCTTTAAGTCTTTCATTGCTTCTCCTTAAAGTTAACTTATTTGAACTGCATCATGTTGCTTTATGATTGGTTGATGTTATCTTTTTTACTTGAACTGAGATATTTTGGCGATAAAAACATTAATTCTTCCAGCTCATTGATCCTTTTGATACTGTCTTCTCACTGTTTAACTCGCTTGACATTCTATGTACACTCGTTACACGTCTTTTCATCTACTACCGGCATGTGCTTTACATCGATTGACTACTTGTGAAAAAATGGAAATCAAATCAACTGAAGAAAATTGAACTGGTAACTGAGACAAGAAAAAATAAAACATCAAGCACTGGCATCTTTTCTGTTTCATTCCTGCCATGACAGATTCCTTCCGAGAAGATTTTCAGAAGATGAACAGAAATTGTTTAATGCAAAAATAGTGCATGGATATGCGCGCAAATCAGCGCTATCTAATAAAAATGCAATATTACCTCCTCAGGAAGATACTGAACAAAAGACCCTTGATGAGGAACCTGAAATGAAAGAAGGCTCTTTAACACAGGAGGTAACTTTTGAAATCAATAAATATTCATGAGTAAAATATATGTCGAAAAAATTTCTTCATAAAAATTATTTGGAAATAATACATAAAGCCTTTTAAAATTTGAACACTAAGAATTCGCAAAATGATTTTTCAGTTATCTGATATGACTGATTTAGAGAAAGATGTCGTCACTTATTTCTCATCTCCTTCATATTATATATATAAGGTAATTGACGTGCTTGTTTAATTAATTATTTCAACATTACTCTCATTCGATTTACTTGACAATTCTAATTATTTCAATTAAAATCATAATTTGCAAAATAAGTGATTAATCTATACGATTATTTCGATTAGCATCGAAGTAAAAACTTTCCTTTCACAAAGTTTGATATTTTGCGACAAAAAAATCGTTTACAGCGAATGATACGTGATCCACGCGTAGGAGCGTTAACTCTAATGAATTTCGTGATTGTTTTAATATGCTTTTGCTTGTTTATAACTATGACAGTCTTTCTGGTCAAGGCATTCACTATCAATAATATGGTACCTTCTGCTTACTATTAACTCATTTCTGGAAAGCAAGAACTAATTTGACATTTATTTCTAATTATCACTGAAGAAGATGGAGTGAAATAGAATTAAATTGAAGCGCCGAAATTCAGCGAGGAATTAAGACAGTTTAACTTACAATTAACTTCCAAAAAGAATAGACAATTATGAGTTACATGAAAATAGTAAACTTCGGAATTTTCGCCCTTTTTTTTGTCCCATTGTCTTGTATACACATATGATCAGTAAAATTTTAGCACAGTTAAGACAGTTCTGTCATCAGTAATCATCGAAAAATAATAATGATTTGATTTCTGGTGTAGTGGGCTTAGTTATTTTTTTCTTTTGTATTTAGAGTTATGATATTCATCAAAATTGCACCATCTTATTGTCTTTAACTAAAGTAAATTCCGGAAAAATAGTTAATGAAAGAACATATTGAAGCAAACATCCAGGTACAGAAACAATGATGCGATTATATCGCATTTGAGCAAGTTTATTTTCACTTAACTAAAACTTTCACAAAACTTTGCAAAAAGGAAAACTTGACAGATAGCAAAAATTTCGGAAAATGGATTGCCATGTATGTTCCAATGGAGTGAGTGGAATGCATGCTCAGCGACATGCATGAGCGCTTCAGAAATGCCTTTCCGATCACGGCATGTTCTTAAAAAAAGCATTATTCGTCCCCGCGGTAGTTTCCCGTCTTGTCCTAAAAATTTGGCGACAATTGTTGAAAGAATGCCCTGCAATATTTATCGGTAAAGTTTGACTTTCTTCAATTCTGCTCTTCCAAAATTAATATATTTCCTAAGTTAAACAAAATACTTTTTTCACTGCTTTGAACTGAGCAAATATTTATTAGAAGTGTTGCAGATGTCCAATCAATCTCACTTCAATCACTGAATGGACTCAGTGTTTCTACAAAGATCCAAATAAAGGTGCATTAGGCGGTTGTTATAGAGTACGTGATATCCCCACTGTTAATCAGCTCATTTACGTTGACACCGCAAATGTTGCGGAAGACTGCAAATGTCCCTCTCTTGTTTTTTAAATATTTGTTCCGTTTCAAGCATATGTACATTTCGCATTCTAAAAGTATTGTTATAAACAAGCATTTCATTAGAATATTTCAACTTCATGCTTTTGAACGAGATTTGCAATTTCATTGAAGTCTGATTGCTCGGACTTTAATCCTTGAAAATGTAATAAATATTTGTACTAAATAATATTTTTTTGTTGAGTACGATTCTCTCATTTGCTTCCTGTTCAAAACTTGTTCATGTTAACCTAATCTATTATTCAGAATGCAATAATAGCTGAGTATTAAATAAATCAGTTCTTCTGACCATATACCTTTGTAGCAATGCAAGCCAAGTATAATTGAGACCAGAATTTTTAAGTGACCAGCGACCATTTTATGTATCATATTGCCTTCTTTCAAGGAATATAGCAAATGTGAATACAAAGGAATATATCAAAACTTCAATTTGCGGTAACCAAATATGTTTAACCTCATTATTTCTAAAAAAAAATCTTTTATGGAAGATGGGATATAGCGATTAAGTTGAAAAATTGACATTCAAAAGTTAAAATTTACAACAGAAATAGTATCAAATTATCATTTCTATATGACAGTTTCAGTAATTCTTGTTGTTTCCGGTTGAAACTGTAATTCGCATGTGCTACCATAAGTTCCGTGGGGGCAAGTTCGACATTCTACCAATGCATCTCCGTTTATGAAACAGTCTCCGCCATTTCTTCAAATTTATTTGTATAGAAATTAAGAAGTTTTGACAGATGACATGCCTGCCACACGTTTTCAATGTTTAAAATGAAAACAAAAGAGATTTTCATTAAAAAAAATTAGAATAAAATATTTCCTTAGAAAAAATATTTAAAACAACAATATGATGATGTATAGCAGTCAAGAGTGGCTTTAGAGGTAAAGCACTCTCTACTTCCATAAAATCTAAGTTGCATTTCTTAATGAGTATTGTCACAACATTAACAATTCTCTGTTACGGCCAAGATGCCGGATCACCAAAAACTTGGTCGGCATATGTTGGAGGACAAATGTTTACAAATACCGACTCAGCATTTATGAATTTTTTCAGTATGCGGGAACGGAAGATTAAGCGATCATGTAGTAAACCAACCATAAGAATGTGAGGTGTACTCTCATAAGTCAGGGTTTCCAAAAAGTGAGCAAACAGTTAGTATTGAAATACAAAGTACCTCTTCTGGGTATCTCCTGAATATATCTTTTTCTCCTTCCAAATTTAGTAATAAAGATGAAAAAACTCACGGGCATGGACATGGGATACAGTCCTCCGCTGTGCCCTGTGTCGCATCACCGTAAAAACCTTCTGCACAATCCTCACATTGATTTCCAGTCGTGTTATGCAAGCAAGACTATAATGCACTAATTAATTGTGTTCATAGAAATTGTCTGAAAATTGCGAGCTTCAACAAATGTCTAAAAAGATGATTTTCCAGAAGATACAATGATCGTGTTAATACATTGCATTGATATCTAAAAAAACTTAGTCGCTTCTTTAGCTGCACTCAGTTACTACAAATGCAGAAGTTTACCCATTCGCAATGGATATGCTTTTGCTGAGATCCAAAAATTTTCTCCTATTACTATTTCTAGTAATCTGTTTGTTTTTATTCTTTTCTTCACTTTTCTCCTTCGGTCTTTCCTACTTGGAGAACAATTCGTGAAATGATTGACTCATTTAATTATTCTGAAAATGTGATGAATCTATCATAATATTCGGCCATCAAACAGCATTATTCTCAATGAACGTTAAAAATGATGAAACGATACAAAGCATTCTCCGTCCTCATTACACTGCGAGGAATGCTTGTTGCATAAACATTCTGCAAACTCATTGCTTTTCCAAATTGGTATGCAGCCTATTTCGCCCACTAAAGCACTCCCTTCAAATCCATCTAAACATCTGAAAAGAGTTCGCTGAATATTATTCTTCAATTATCTGCAATTTGAGCAGGGCAAGAAAACTTTGAGCCTGAGAATATGTCTGATGAAATGATGGTGATGGTGAAATTTAATTTTGTAATGCTTGCTTTAAATTCTCAAATAAGGTTTGGCTGATTCATCATTTTATTTATTGCTTGCAGGGATCGAAATTGCGACTCAAGATTTGAACTAAGCAGCTAAATCAATACTTCAACAAATAAATTTTGATTTTGAGTTAAGCCTTCCGAACATTATCACCAACACTCATCTTAGAGTTATTATCTTCTTTAACTTACTTTTCGCATTGCACTCCAAAGGTATTATCAGCGCAATTCAAGCACTCATGGGTGAATGGACCACAAATGGACGAATGACCATTGCAAAAGCAATCGCCCTTGTAGCCAAGGTAGATCCGATTGCAAATCGGAATGGATTTTCTAGAAGATAGACATACGAAGTGAATTAAATATCTTAAAATTTAATTCATTTAAAAAACCAATTGATTTAAGAATATTTAAATATTAATAAGACTCACTCGGCTTTTATTCGATTTTTCTTATCCTTTATTTCAGCAGTATATACAGCTAATTCAGCACTGAGCATTTGTGCCGTGAAGTTTCCGTCCCACCTGTGCTCTTCCAACTTCTGCAGAAAATCTTTCAAATTATCGAAAATCACAGAAAAATAGCAAAATCTTTCTAAAGCAAAGGATGAACGGTAGAGTTTAAGGAAAAGGAATGATTGCAAAACTATTTTTTGATTTTCAATGATTGCAAAATTACTTTTAGTTTTTTGACTACAGTGATTGCAAAACTAAAAAAAAGAAACTATTTTTGATGAGCTAATTTTTATATTCTCTTGAAATTTTACATTGGCAATTTCACTGCCAAACATCCGACGAACGAAACGTTTGCATCCGGACTCAATGACTTTTCGTGCTCCCATTTTCTTCTTATCTTCAGCCTTTTCATAAAATTCAAAAATGCGCTCATAAACGGCATCATCACTTATATCATGATCTTGAATCAGATTACTCAGTTCAAGCTTCTGAAAAAAGTATGGCGAAATCGTCGCAAACATTAGTTGGATTTGTTTTAATATTTCATCTCGTGAAACTTGATAGTTCAAAAAAATTGATGGTAATAAAGTGATCAAACCCAGACAGCAATTTAAAACTTTACTTTTTATACTTTCTTAGAAATTAATTTCACATTTTAATCTAAGTGCTCAATTCTAACATGATGCTAACAGAACTAAACCTGATCGGGAGATAGCCACGATGTTAGCTCTCCAAGATCAAATCTTTCAATGTCATATATCTTCTGACAAAAAATGGCTACTTGATCCGCTTCAATACGTTGACTTTCATTTGTCAAATTTCCTACCAGCTGAGCAAATTTAGTCCCCAAAAGTTCAACGGATGTTGACTCTTTGTTCATAAATTTGAGTATTTCGAGTCCATCAGTTCCGAGAAGCCGCTTCACTTGGTTTTGACAAAGCTGCTTCAATTCTCTGAAGTTTCCGGAAATGAGTAAACAAATTATTCGGAGGTCTTTCAGATTTCCGGTTAAAATAGATTCCGGCTGCATTCGATTTGCCTTGATATATTGTATTGTAATTTCAAAATTTTTTCCATTCTACTAATATCATCACAGTTATAATGAGCTCTAATCTCTGATATTTCCAATTTTGATTTTCGCACATTGATTGCTTGATCAGTCCGATAAGACCTGCCTGAATATTAAAATTGCATTTTCTCTTTGAATTAAACCACTGGAATCGTAAAGTATATTTGACGATATGAATATCAAAGAGGAAATTATTTTAGTCAAGCAATTAGTAAAAAAATAAATTTAAATGATGATTATCAATAGGTGAATTTAATACATATCAACTTAAATTCTGGATTGATTCTTTGAAGAATAGCTAACTTTTCAATATTTGTTAATTTTTTTGAAAGAAAAAAAAAGTTACTCGGATACTTTTTCTTGACTTAACGAATCGAGATTTTCGTAGTAATCTAAAATTTTCGCCAAAAAATTTTCATTTCTCGCTCCTTCTGCCAACATCGTTTCAATTTCGATTTCCTGAAAATTCAAAATCTTAGAATAGCATATTATGTTCGATTTGAAGCAATCGAATTAGGTAATTTCCAATCTTAAACTGTACTTGTTCCCTCGTAAGCCAATGAATTTGTTTGACGAATAAATTATCTTCATTGATTTTTCTTGGATATCTTACAGGTCGTGATCCATATATATTATAGACTAGCATGCAAGTCGGAGCAATCTGAAATCTTATTTTGAACTGTAAAGTTCAGTTTTTTTCGCTCAGCAGATGAGAAATCTTCAAATCATTTTCTATTGAACAATAAAAGCTTAGTAACTCTTTGAAACTTTGTTTATCATTAAGTCCCCGATTTTCTTGGATCTTATTTTGGATGACTGAATTTTCGGAGCAAATCTTCTCTTCATATCAAATAATTACCATGTCAGCGTATTTTCTATTCGTTTTACTCAATCGCATATGAAATTGATTTAGTTTCTCGCCAATTTCTTCTCCTGTTCGACCAGAGTTATACATATCGGCAATTAAATCATAATTTCGATCACCCAATATTACTCGCAATAATTCTTTGCATGTTTCACGAAAGCTTCGCACTGCCTATAGATTATTAATCGGGACGTGACATCGTAATATCAATCACAAATGAGCAACTGCAAATCACTCTTTTGCTTTTTCCCTAGATTAAAATGAAAAATTCGGCTATCTAACAGAAAATGAAAAGTTTTAAAACAACTCGATGAGGAAAATTTACATTTGTCATAAGTTTGCATTTGTCACAATGCAAAAATTTAGAATACAACAAAGGAAAAACTCATAGATCGCAGTATGTTTGATCTTCAGCACTACAGACTATCACTGTTGTTCAAATCTAACAGTTCGAGAATTAGACTAACAGGAGAAGTACAGCCATAACAAATACAAAATGATGTCAATAAATATTCATTTACGATGACTAGGAGTAAAGTAGACGAGTAAATATAAAAGTAATTATGAAAACAATATTAAATTAAATCTGAGAAATGATAAAAAGAGTAATAAATAAAAATACTACTTTAAATAATATTTCTTTAAAATGACCTAACAACCAAATAGTAATTTTTCATTTGCCAGCTATTCAATTTTTTGAAAGTTTATCAAATAAATTAAACTTTAAAAAGATATGACAATCGATCATTTATTTGCCTCTCAATTCTGGAAAAAAATATCGCCTGATCATAAAACTGTCATCCAAATTTATTGCCACTTAAACCTATTTTGTTTATTTAAAAAAGATGGCAATTTAATTCTTTTATTATATGAGTTGATGTGAAAAAAATTCAGAAATGTATAATTCTTCGAATTTTTAAAATCTGAAACCTATTTTGTTACTTACCATCTCTCTCAATCCACCACTAGTCATAAGTAGTTGAGCATATGTTTTTTCTAATACCAATGCTAAATCATCTGTTGTTTTGTACAACTTTTTCAGCATATCAACCTCTTCCAGGGTTAACCATTTCCACATATTCAAATTACCAATTCGTTTCCACTTTTCATTTCTTCTTTCCTCTGCAAATCTGTCGACCGGAATAACTAGGACCACGTCTTCTTCTAAAAGTGGTTTACAAATTTTTTGTTATCAAACTTTCGAAAAACTAGAAACGAATTAGGAGAGAGACAGCTAAAATTCTCGAAATCATCTCATAATGATTTGAAAAATCATTGACATAACTATTTCAATGACATTGGTAGTTTAAAAATACTAATGCTGCATTACATAGAAACTTTGCCTTATGAATCGAGCAAAGTAGAAAAAAAATCAGTAAAAAAGATGTAAGGATTCGATTCATATGCTTTTTTTTTTTACTGTATTTTACACTTTGCATCAAATTCTTTCCACTAAACTAATTATAACGTAAGAATGAAATAATAGAGAAAAATCAACTTTCGTTTGATTCGAAATTTTGAGGTGCCACTCGTCGAATAGTTGATTTCACATTTCTTTCCGCTTGTTTATTGACTACTGTTGTTTTCCAATGTGTTGGCTGCTCAGTGTTAATAAGAAATTGGTCAACATAGTCATCTTGAGTGGCCAGTGATGTTCTTCGAAGTTCATTTCGGAGCTATAATGATTAGCTTTGGATGTCTAGCAAGTCCCTTATATCTTTAATTTAATGATTAATATTAAAAATGGTAAATTAATGTTGAATATGGTATGTTTTCTTATCTTTTTAATCAAGAGTCAAATCCATTCGTGAAAAAATTAAAGAAAGAAATTTGTAATCAGTTGCTATCGCGTATCCTTTAACTTTTTTCACTTATCATTTACTTATAAATATACTCATTTCTGAACATAAAAGCAATGGGAAGAAGCATATAAATCAGTGTTGATGATGTAAGGACTTGAGACAGCAAAATATTTCATTTCTGGAACATGAAGAATAATGATAAAAATAATTTACTACTGGCGATCATAAAATTTAAAAACAAAATGAAAGCAAATGAAAAATCGTAGGTAACAGGAATGAGTGTTTAGACTTATAAGTTTAAAGAATTTTGCTAAATATCTTGAATATTAATTTGTCTAAGTAGCTAATAACTACTTCCATCGAAACTGAGACTTAACAACTGAGAACTAATATTTTTCTTCTCACTAAATTATATGTGCGTTTATATTATGCAAGAGAAAAATTATGATTCGACTTCAGAAATTTTAAATCCTTGCAAAATTAAACAAATTTTTCCTCGCGAGAAAGCATTCCGAGGGGAGATACCTTCGAATGTGTCCGAAAGTTATTCAGTTTTTCCTATTAAAAAAATGTTGCATAAAGCAGTTTCATCACATACACACAGTTGTAACATATTTCAGCCTGGGCGGTGTTGTTTGAAACGTGCTGAACTTGCATTAAGCGCATCATGCATTCGTCGATTGCGCTAAAGACAAATGAACAGTGACTGCAAGGTTTCCATGAAACTGTAATTTTTTTAACTTCTATTAAAAGCAGCTTGTTGCATATCCATACATATGCTGCTTCGATCTAATTCCGTTTTTTCCCATACAAATATTGGCTAGTTAAAATCGTCTTGTTGAAATTTTGATGATTATTTTGTGAGTAAAGTGCCGATTTGAGTAAGATCCAGAGGATTTTTAAGATTTGTGCATAAAATAATAAATCTATTTCAAAATTCCATCTAAATTATTCTTGAATTTGGAAATTAAGCCTTCAGAATCCAAATTTTGCCTTTTCTGGAAATGTTTTGTTGAAACATATATTGCTGGCATTTTATTACTGAGAACAGTTCAAGAACTTCGGGTATATTATTAATTGGAAATAACCAAAAAAAAAAAAAAAAAAAAAAAAAAAAAAAAAAAAAAAAAAACAGAAAATGCCAAGGAATAGCTAGAATTTAAGGAAGTATGAAGAAAGAAAATGAGAACTGAACAAACTGACAAGCCTTGTTTCCCAAATCGCAGTTTAATTTAAATATTGTGAAAGTCCTTTTTTTTTTTTCTGATACTGCCTGAAATGGCATGGCCTATTCTTTAATAATTATGCTCGGAATTTCAATCCGAATCGGAAAAAAGTAATAAATTAGCAAAAAACTAAATTTCTGCAATTTAAAGTTCAGGAAATTGGATTGACCATAAGTGTGTAGTTCTTATTTATAGTATTTTTGTACTACAAACAGTGTACTTGCCAATTAATTGTATGTTATAAATGATTTAAATAGAAATTGGTAAGATAGTTTATTAGAATGGAAAACTGATTATCTTTAGTTATTTAAATAATTTTCAAACTTTTTCGAATTTCTAAGACTATTAGGTCGAAACTTTATGATTAGTTGTCAAATGAAATTTGCAATAAAGTCTTTGATTATATTGTTTTTATTAGTATAATAATGAAATTTAGTAATTTCAATAGTTGGTAAATTGAATTTAAAGATTCTTTAAATTATTTCCAAAAAAATGATTTAAAAATTCTTTAAATTTAAAGATTTTTTAAATTGTTCTCAAAAAAAACAATTTTATCTCAAATTTGAATGTTCTATAAGTTTCCAAAAAATAAACTAACCGTAGTAAACTTGGGGAAAAGGCATAAAAGACAGAATTTTAAAAGAAAAAGCCACATGCTTATTATAGTTGCTGTTGATGATACTTCGCACTGAATATTATTTGCAGAGAATGGGAATATTTTTACAATGAAGAGAGAGAGAGCTCGAGCTCAAATCCATCTGTTATGTCATCGTTTCTATCTTCTTGCAAGCTTCAGAGATTCTGCCAGAAATCACTAAGTTAACATTTACAAGCAACTTTTAAAATGAAACAGCTGACGCTCACTGATATCACAAATCAAAATGAGCGTCACTTACAAACTTTTTTTCCATTCATAATTTCTGCTTTTCGGAAAAATTCTTTCGCTAATTTCTTCTCTTGCATCAGAAATTGTTAACAATACCTTAAGAGATTTCTTCAATTCTTTTCAATTTATCGCAAAAAACCAAAATAATTTTGGCATAAATATATTCAAGCAACCGAAATATCGTATTGCAAAAATATTTCGCATATGATTAATCACTAAAGATGAATATAAATGAGTGTTACCATATCTGCCATAATTCTCATTTTCATTTGCGATTACTAACTTCATCTTCAGTAGTAAATACCGGAAACTAATTCACACGCAAATACTTCCGGTCTTATGATTTGGCTTAAAGATGTTAATGCGGTAATCGAAGGAAAGAAATTACGATCATCAGCCGATCTCCCGTAAAATATATCCACAAATACGGCTATTAACAATCAAAAAAAAAAAAAAAAACTGCATGTCCCAACTGTCCAGCGATATTCTTATCAACCACGTTAACCAGTTCAAAATCGGTAAACTCTTTATCAACTCTCCATCAAAGATTTGTCTATAAGAGCTAATTAAAAAAAATACTTTTATGACAGAACTATTCCAGCTTATGGATTAAGTGAACTCATCATCTGAAATAGCTCATGAAAGGAAGCTATCAGCATTAGGTCCAGGAAATTTGATGCGAAGGATTTGAAATCTGAATGAATAAATGTGAAGCTTAAATCACCGCTATCAAAACTATTAACTAATTTTTCACAATTCGTTCTTCAAGCATTAACTTAGAATTGCTTGTTGAACAGTTCACTAATAAATAAAAATCTGATCGTTGTTACTTGTACAATTGTGCCTTATGAAGTGGTTTTTCCAACTGAGGCCTACCACTTCATTGAAATCAGGAATCCTGAGTAAAAAAAATCCCTGAAGAATTATACAAATATCTCCTCATTCTGTTTTGTTTTTAAAGAAATAATTTATAAACTGGAAACTATATACGTAGTATTTTTCACGCCCAATGTTTATTAATTCACTTGTTGAATTGTATATTTTCGATAAAAATAGTCACGCAGATAAAATTAAATTCTGGTTCAAAGTTTAAAAACCTGATTCTAATTTACATACTACAGTCTATTAACCGACTAAAGGCATGATTCATGAATTTTTTAGTTAATAAATAAAAAGTTCGAACTAAAATGCCATCATATTTTGCTGATGATTTACTCTATAATTATTCCTGAGAAAAGATGAGTTATTAAAATAAAGACAGCAATTTTGTTTATCTTGGTGGAAAGCACATCAAATTTTATAAAAGTAATAGGCCATTTCATTTTTAAAATTAACAGTTTCGAAGCAGTCCCAGCAAGTTATTCAATAAGTTTCAGTAATTACAACAATCACTAATAAAAGACAATAAATTTCAACTATGACAAAAAATATTTAAGGCGTTTTTGAAAAGTGAACAATAATATGGTAGCATTAAAACCCAGATTTTCCAAACTTAGCAACCGAAATCAAATTAATTCATTTGAATATTTTGTGACCGTATTAATTCATTTGAATTTCTTTATTTAATCAAGAAACAATTAACAAGCAATAATAAAGAAAGTGTTTAAGACTTAGAGCACTAAAAAAATATAGTAGCAAAGAAAGTACGTCACAAGCAAACGTCTTAAAATTAAATTAAATCAGTTTAACTAATCATATTATTGCGAGAGCAAAGAAAATTCGCATTAAAGTGAAAAAAAATCCAATTGCCACATTTTAAGGCAAATTCATCTAAATATTCTGCTTCTGGAATAATGCATGAATATTTTTTAAATATTTTTCCAAATATTGTTCAATAGAATAGACAAACTATTAAAAGCAAAAAGTGTGGAAAGAATATACAATTTACTGAACAAACCTAATGTAAGGACTTAATTTTTATTGTTTCACAAAAGCATTTTTAAATATCTAATACATGTCAGATTAGTAAATAAAATAATAATTAAGTGCGGAATAATTTCTTAGAACTTCGCAATTTTAGGACATGCAGGACCATATATTTCCTCATATATTTTCTGGCATACAGGAAGATGTTCATCAATTTTTTTCTTCTTTTCTTCCCCAGTGACAGTTTTCAACAACTCTTTGAGTTTATTATTGAGATCCATCAGTGTAGCGCCTGAATCAGTCATATTTCTCAATAATTTCATATCTTCCCCACTAAGAATTGTTCCAAAAACCTTCACGCAACATTTACCAAGTTCCATTGCGGCCTTCTTCTTCTCATTACACGTCAAGCCTAGGAAATATTTAGTAACTTCGTTCTGAAGTTCCGTTTTTGTTTTATTTTCTTCTTTCATTTTCTTGAGTTTATTTTTCTGCTCCTCTGTGAGCCAGCTTAGACATGCCTGGAACGGGCTTTGTAGATTCTGTTCACTCTCCCGTTTGCTTCGCCTATAAACTTCAACATAAATTTGCGAGGTAAGCGATCGAGCTCGTCGATGTTTTTGATGGTGATGTTCGTCATCCCTTCCATGGTTGTCTTCATTATGCCAGATTTGTTCGCAAAATTCCAGATCTTTATTTACTATTTTTTGTTTTTCTGGCGATAGGCGCTTGGTGTATTGGTGAACCTAAATTCCACTATTTTTCAATAATTCATGCTCGCTCAGTTTGTTTGGAGTTTCCACTACAAGAAATGTATGACAAAAAAGCTAATAGCTAGAATATGCAAAAAAAGTGCCAGATCAGATATTAAAATTCAGGAAATTCGGAAGAATAATAGGAAAATAGCAATAAATTTTCTTGAAATTCAGAAATCTTTTTAAAATGAAAATCAAATTTGAAAATAGCAAGCTATATTGTTAATCATCGCACTATTTGCGATACCTTCAGCCTGCCGGCAGAATGATTAGCATGATGTAAATTTTCTAGTTCGATTCTCTCCTCAACGGAAGTTACGTTGTCAAGCCATGAATAGCAAGAATGTTTGATTTTTTCAATGATATCAAGTTGTTTATCAGTTTCCATAATCTCGATATGAGAGAGTAATCTAAATAGGAAGAATAATATGCAAAATTATAATTTTTCTAGATATTTTTCTAGAACCGTCTTTTTTCGCAAACCAGTCAATTGATTAAGAATGAAATTGGGAATTTTGGAGATCCAAAATTCAATTCAAAATTTTATCCAAAAAAATGGCATATTTTATGATGTCGAAGCTGCAATTTATTTAGACGATCTGTCTTTCTATATATTAATTTCACAATAATTTCTAAATCTCTCTAAATTTTCACTGTAAGTCAAAATTATGATATTAGTTATTTATTTTTTTGGTAACTACATCCAATAAAAATTAGCTTTTTGTAATATCTTTCATGCTACTTTTGTTTAATTGCCGATAGTGATCCGCCGCTTGCTTTAATCTGTCTGATCTCTTTTTTCTGTTCAGATGTAAGCCATTGAAGATGTTTCTCCATTACAGCATCAATATCATACTCTGATCGACCAACATGTTCATGATAAACGTCATCGCATATCTGCAAATACCACAAAGATTTGGAATGAAGGCAACCAAAGAATGTGACAATAGAAATTATAATTGAATACCGCATCGAACGTCACTGATAATAATGATTTCTTCGCAATTTCTTTCATCTCAGTTCCTATTGTGTGAACTAGCCATTTCATCCCATTTACTCTATGCATCGTTATTATGGCCCGCCAAATATTTCAGATTGCATGTTCTTGAAGATGAAGATCTGAGGTATTATTTTAATGAACAATTAAAAGAAGATGAGGGAGAAACAAGCTAAGAAATACTGATGGTAGGGAAATAAACATAAAAAAAACAAAAAGAGAGGATTATCATGATTGATTTATCTATATAAATAAAAATGTAAATGCTCGTTGTTTTTGACATAACGTTACTAATTTTTCACTGATTGCTTTGAAATTTTGGAAAAAACGTTGCATTTGAATAGGCGCGTTTCTATATATACATATCTACTTTTTTTACTTTTCATATCTGGATACACTTTTTAGGATAAACATGTTTGCCGCCAAAATGTTCCGATTCACGGATAAACAAAGTGAGGTCAACCAATCATAAGTCAAACATGTTGGAGGAGGAGCAGCGCAGGATTCAAAAGTTCAAAATTTCGGGTCTCGAGTCAGTTTTACTCATACAGTTTACGGCAATAGGAGTTTAAGTTCAAGTTCAGTCAAAAGTCAATTTCTGCTTTGTGGAGACACTTAAAGACGTTAAAATTAACTGCAAATTTGCATATTCAGCTGTAAAACGATCGATCAGCTGGGATATGCTCACATAAATTGCTGAAAATTGAGAACGGAGAAGTGCCGATTAATCTGATTTCAGGACGAATTTCGTTGCCTCACAACTTCTGTAATTTAATGTCGTCAAATGAAGAACTGGTTGGAAAAGTATTTCCAGTATTCAAACCAATTATAAGAATCGCGGAGTTAACGAGCTATTCTTGCGGCCAAGAACAAAGACGTCACGAACTTAACAATATTATTCAATTTAACATTCAAAGCGAGGCAGTCACATACAAGTTCGTCGACAATGTTTTGGAAGCAAATGAAATGGTTAATTATCTGACTGAATATTTGAATTCACTCGATCTGTAAGGAATGCCACCGCACGTACTATAATTGAAAATTGGCCTGCCACTTATCATGTTGCGAAATATCAGCCAGCTAAGACTTTGTAGTGGCATGCAACCTGCAGTACAGAAATTAATGATCAGCGTCGTAGAAGCAACAATCTTGACAGGACCTTTCAAAGATGAAAACATGCTAATTTCCTGCACTCCTATAATTCCAACAAATATGTCATTTTAATCTGAGATTGCGATCCCCAATTCAATTGACATTTGCAATCACCATCAACAAAACTCAGGGCCAATTTTTAAAATTGTGCGGTTTAGATCTAGACACGCATTGCTCACTCACAAATTGTGCGTTTTAGATCTAGACACGTATGGATGATTACATGTTGCGTGTTCTAGAGTCGGCAAACCAGACAATCTCTACATCTACGCAGACAATGGAACAACAAAAAATATTGTGTACCCACAAGTATTGTAAAAGTAAAGTATTAAAAACGTGTGCTTCCTCTTTCTTTTTTTCTCTTTCATTTAACCAGATTGAACCACAGCAACGAGTGTACATAAAAAGTATAAAATATTTGCGCATATTCGAATCCAATGTTATATTGAAATTTCAAAGCAGTCGAAGAGAACTTTCGGAGATTTAAAATTTTGAACAATTGAACATTTACATTTTATACAGACTAGCTGGACTCGGCCATGCGTTGCCACGACATTTTATGGCCGAGTCCAGCTAGTTGATAATAATTGCACCGCAAGTCGGGCGTTCCTACTCAGAATTTAATAACTTAAGTCTCCGTAATTCAATACTATCTCGGCAATAGCTCAGCAACTTGAAGCATACTTTGCTAGGTATTTAATTTGTTTGGAGCTACTTTGCTGGATATTCAAACTGTTCAACTTGTTGCAGGCGTCCTAGTAAGTTTCAATTTCTTGCAATTTTAAATTATGGGAAATTTTTTCTTTAATAAAAGAAATGAAACAATTTGTTGCATGTCCAGTTCTTAATGGATTTGCGCTCTTGATCTCCCAGAATTTCAAAAAAAATACCTGCCACAGGTTGATCTGATCTCTTTCGTTTTCCGGTAAACGACTTTTATACTTGTTCAACTTTGCTTTATATTCTTTAACATCTTTCTTGATCCTTAGAATCTCGAGTTCAGTTACCTCATTATCGCTAGCAACCTGCACAGTTTATTCATTACGAATGAAATTAACTTTTTACACTCAAATAATTAGATTTTGATTCTTTAACATTACAAATTGAGACTTCCAAAAACAAAATCTTAGAAACTTCAGTCAAATTTGCTTTACCGTCTTAATCCAATCAATACATTGTTTCTTGTATATTTTATTCCATTTCTCTTTCTCTCCAGACGGAAGTTTAGAGATAAATTCCAATATTCTGTCCACGATTTCGCTGTCAGATATTCCCTCGAATTCTATCTGAGAAAAATTTCTTTCATCTCTTTTTTTTTACATCTCATCTTTTTTTTCATTTTCTCAAAAAATTTATATCTGAACTTTTGTGAAATTTTTTAAATTTTGAACAATGAAAGAGAAGAGCTACTACTCATTGATAGCTCAGATATAAAATACAATTAACGTAAAATTCGATGTTATCAACATCTTTTTGATTCGTTTAGCTTCTTCATCTTCTTCATTTTTCAAACTTTATATTTCCAGCCATATTTCAATTTATCATTATAGCTATCTTTCTTTCAGATTACATTTGGAACTCACCGATCGAATTTCTTGCTTCTGCTTTTGCGATAGCCAGTCTTGTAGGTCAAATCTTTTCTTTTCTCTGCAGTTTGTCACTTTAATACTAACTCATATATTGACATGTTCAATTAACTTCTTTGTTGATCCATTAATTAGTCAATTATTTATCCTTTATTTGCTTACTCATTTATCCGATAATTTATTTATTTATTCAGTTTGAATTGTCTATCAATCTTTATTACAAAAAATTGGCTTAAAGTTTTGTTGCTGTAAGCAGTTAGAAATAATTTTATCAAGCAAATATATTTTCGATACCTTACGAATGCATTGTTGTTAATTTTTTCGGTAGCTGCTGCGCTTTCTAATTTCATTTGCAAATGCGGTATTTCTCTTGAAGTTTCCGTCTTTTCTTGCGTTTCATTTGCTTCCATCATGTTGGAAACATTCTCATAATTGTTCTGAACAGTCACTGACCTCTAAGCTATCGAATTTTTCGGATTCTTGATGAATTTTATGAATCTTTGAATTCTAGATGTATCACAACAAAAATAAAAAAAAATAAATTTCAGATTTAGATCAGTCTTTTGTTAATGCGAAAAATTTAAATTATGATATAGATTTTTGGACATTTTATAATATTAATGTTGAAGCTTTTTGTAAATTCGATTTAATGAATTGTAGTAAGTTATTTGAAAAACCTTTACCCGAATAAAAAACTTACAGCTTTTGCAACAATGCAAGTGAATACGGTGATTGTCCAAATCACGGAAGGTATCAACATTCTCATTGTCTATTATGGCTGGAATTCCTATTCAGTCGAAAATAGTTTAACATTGGTAAAAACAAAAATTAAGAACGCAAAGTGTGGATAAACAAATTGAAATGTGATTTCTTAAAATACTTGGAAATATTGATGAATTCAAAGATATCTTATTTCTTGTTTAGGTGAAAAAATTCGAGATGATTTTGTTACTTTATAAAAATCATTTAGTTAAACATGTTATGGGAATAAATTATTTAAACTCAATAATTTCTAAAAATTTAGGAATATTCTCGAACTTCTAATTCGGTCGTAATCTGCTGCTTTCTCTTGATGGCATAATACAAATAAATTAATTAAATCAGACAATATTTAAATAAGTGCTGAATTGTTTTATTCCAGAAGCATATAAATGATATTACCAAACGGAATATTTAAAATATTGTAAAAGAAACATTAAAAGTTTATCCTAGGAGATGAAGAAAAATAAGTATTTAATGAATTAGCCGGAAATAAGAAAAGCTGAGAGCAATAAGAAAAACCAATTTGATGGAGGAAACTGTGAAAGTTATCGTCGCTGGGATTACTTTATTCATTGAATAAACATAGAATGCAATTCAATGTTTCGCTTTCCACTTCTGTCTTTTCTCTTTTCCTCCTTTTAACCTTAATTTCCATTTGAAATTAAAAGTCAATGAACATCATTTATAGATGAAAAGAGATATGACAGAAGATGCTGTCAAATTGTAAAGAATGGAATGAACCTATCATTCCATTCTTTTTTCTTTAAATTTTTTGACCTGGGATATCTGCCTGATTTAATGCCATATTAATTCAGCGTATTAATGTATTTCTGTTTCCACTGTTAATCATTAAATGATGAACTGTACTGTGAATAGTAGGAGAAATCTACCACTGACGAATATCAAAAATTGCGATCAATATCAATTTTTTCAGATTGACTGACGAGCTAGTTCAGGAGTTCCACGAGTTAGTATTATTGTGCTTATTAGCAACTGACTAATCGTAATGAAGTAACTAATTTTCTAGCTGAAATATCGACCAGAAAATTAGCTGATATCGAAGTGAATGTTAACAAGATGAATGAGAAATATCGTCGGACTAAATTAAATTGTAATCATAGTTTGGGAGTCGAACAATTCAGATATCAGTGCGAATATATTTGCAATTTTTATTTTAGCTGTATGAACGGTGCATAAAAAAAGGATTAGCCTCATCTCAACGAAATTTTAGTTTTACGTCCGACACTAGCTCAGGAAATAATAATAATATAAAAATCCATCCAAAATGAAGCCAAAACTTGCATGCTTATAGAGAAGCAATGGATTTTAGTTGCATAATAATATTTCAAGCAATATTTTGCTGTAATAGATTAGTTCAGAAAAAAAAAAAAAGATCTTTGAAACATCAGTTTTTAACAAACAGTAAGTTCGATATATTAGCAATTTTGAAATAAATTTCCAAAAGGTCATTCATGCTTACAATTGATCATATGAAATGAAAATTAAAGATAGGTATTCTTGGAAGAGAAATGAACCGTTTTAATGAAATTGGAAGAAACCAACGAAGCAACCATAAAAGTATGGAATCAGGAACAAGGAATAATGTGATAAAGGACTACTATTAAGATTCGGTATTTTATCATTTTATACGTAAAAACGATTTATTCACAACAATTCTTTGCAAATGAGGGAAATCATATATTCCCCACTCTTTGTATTTTTTGAAAGCATTTAATAATTTTGTGAAACAAAAAAACAAAGAACAAAAAGCAGAGTTTTTGGTTACAAAAAAGAGTACAGTAGTTTTTAAAAAATTTCAAAGCTTAACCGAAAATAAAGCAACGATTAGGAAATCTCTTAAAATGAATTTTCAGAATACTAAACAATATACAGATAAAATTTTGAATCAAAAATTCATAAATTAAATTGAGGAAAACTGGGAATATGGAAGGTTAAAAAAAAAGATTTTGTAATTCTGGCCACTGAAATAAATTGAGAAATTTGCTACTTCATATTGATCTCTTTAAAAAAGAAAATCTTGGGATTACAAAATCAGAATTATTCATTAAAACAATATCACTTCATTTCATGTTACTCGTCATTAGTAATAATTTACCGGTTTTATAATCTGATTTTTTTTTTTTTGCAGAAAGAGTATTTGTAATCCTTAGCAAGTGGTTACAATAAGTATTTTGTAACGCTAGAATTTAAAATTATGCTCAGCTACAAAGTATTCTACCTATGATGAATCGCAAGATGAATTTTGATTAACGGGTAAATCCTTCTGTTGTTTAATCCATAAAAGAGAATCAACTTTACCAAGAGCTGCAACCCAAAGATTAGACCGAAAACTCTTGAGGCATTTCATGTTTTTGAAGAAAAATTGATAATTTAAAATTGCAGACACCGGCATTTTCAATCATATCGTAACGATCTCTTATGAGAAGTAAAACAAAAAAAAGAAAATTCTAAATGCACTACTGGATTTTGAAGTTTTCATTCTAATTTTTCGTTTATAATAAACCAATTAGTCAAAAATTCTATCGAATTCAATTTGGAATAGAATACACTATTTTGAAAAAATTTTTCACAATTTTTGATGCGAAAAAGGCAAAATTAAGTAATTCCAATAAACTTAAGTATCATTTTATAGAGAAATATTGCACTATATTTCAAATTCTTATATTGTCATTGATAATGATCATTTCTGAGCTTACTAAATAAGTAATTGCATAAATTATTACTCAATGTTACTGCATGCTTCTATCAAAAGATTTTTTAAAAATTTTGGGACTTATAATGGAAAAAATTCACAAAAATATCAGGAGATTAAAATTATTAGAAACTTGCAGAAACAGTCTGGTAAGCATCCTTCATGATTAGAACTGATTAGAAGTCATATAATAATATCAACAATCAGAATATCGTGAACTTCAGTAATTGAATCTTCAAGAATAAAATTGTTCTTGAGACTAATTCGGATGTTTCGGTGATATCGCAGCATAATCTTTCAAAAAAAATATTCCAGCCTCTTAAATTTTGTCTTCTTCACTATGAAACGATATTGCTAAATGAATTTGCTATTAAAATTTAGTTGCTACCATAATTCATCGGTTGAATTGAAGACGTACAGTATTTATAAATTTCTATAAAATTTCCATAAATTTTTCTAGCAGTTTATCATCTAAAAAAAAACTGTTCAATTAAAATGTTTGAAGTGTCTTTTTTTCCGAGAGATTTGCCCACTTTAAAATAAAATTTTATTGTTTGCCAAATAAATCTTTACTTTTCACAAAAACGGACGACTAGAATCAAAAGCTTTGCGACGTTACAGTCATCAGCAGCAGCATTTTCAGTAGGCAGTAATTTTAATTTGCTATTATTATAGCACAAACAAATACTGGTTAGTCTATTTTGGACTAAAAATTAATTTTCAATTCATATCATTGCTGGAATAATCATTGATGACCAATTAAAAGATAAATCTAAAGGTAATTTATTATTTTTTGTAAAATTATTATTGCATTTCAAGACAAGGCAAAGAGAGATTAATTTCTTTAAAAGTGATATTCAGAAACAAACTTTGTTGTTCGTTATCTTTATTTCTACTTTTTTCAAAAGATTGCTCGTTGAACTGAAAAGGTGAAAAGTTGACAAAATTGGTATTTTAGTAATGAAATACAAATATCAAATTTTTTGAAACATTGAGAGAATATCGCTAAAATAAGAAGATTTCTTTAGCACTAAGGCGATTCTTTTTCAAATGTTACGTAAGAGTAAAAAAATGAATGTTTGACACAACAGTTTTTACATTCAGGTTAAGTAGGATAATGAAAGAAAAAAAATGAAAATGATATTTTCCAAATGAAGATGATAAGAATTTTGAAATGAAATGATGAGAATATGAAAAGATAAAGATAGCTCAAATAATAAGCTGAGCTCTGTGGGAATATGGCGTGAAGTGAAGGAACATATGATATAGGAACCTACAAATTTTAAAATGATAAAATTTAATTTAAAAGTAAATTCTTAGAATGGTCCAAGGAAGCAAGGAAATAAAATGATATGACTGGTGCTAAAATTTCACCGCCTTTTAAACGAACGAATTGGTATTATAAATGAGAAAATACAAAAAAAAAAAAAAAAAAAAAAAAAAAAGAAAAGAGAAGACGAAAAATTTCAATAAAGAAAGAATGGTTTCAGAAAAAAAAAAAAAAGAAAACAAATTGGTAGTAATAAAAAATATTGAAAAATTATTCAATTCTTTCACATTTCTGTATTTCAAAAAAAAAAAACAAAAAATAGGAACATTTAATGCTTCAACGAATTTTTCATTACCTAATCAAAGTATTAGAAAGGTGATTTTTCATTGCTTCTCTAATACTTAAAAGTGAATGAAACATTCTAAAATAAATTCATGAAAAAAGAAATAAAAGCATAAGTTTATTCATATGTAGTCGAAATATTTCACATCATATTTTTGGATGGTTTTAACAATGTAACATAAAATTTTCCTAAATTTCAGTTTTAGCTTCCATCAACTGTTTTTTTAACACATAATGTAAGGAAATATAAGTGATAACAATGAGCAGAAGTTAAATATTGAAGAAATAGTTTGGGGAAACAGATTTTTATTTTAAATTTCATTTCATATTTGTTACAAAATTAATTCTTTCGAGTAAAATTTCATGGTATTAATAGGTACAATAGTATTATTAGCGATAGTTACCATTGTATCTGTTAATTTTTTCTATGAGAATGTTTCCATAATGCCGTATTCATCTTCTCTACGTTATGAAGTTTGAAATGAAAAAAAAGAAAAAAAAAAAAGTAAGATATATCAAAATCATACTAAATAAGAAAGAAAACAAAAATACAAATAGCAAAAACTAAATTTTAATTTTAATCAATTTTTTTTGCTTAATTATGAGATCTATTAAGGAATTCTTGTTTAATAAATTTCATAATTAAATTGCAATGCTCGGGAAAGATGCTTGATAAATGATCATCCTTTTTTACATTGAAATTTTTGAGATTTTCGGATAGTGAAAATAAATTATCACTTTTTTGTTTAAATTTCATATAAATTTATGCAAAGAATACATTGAATATGCGATTTTGAAATGATTGAACCTAAAATGAAAGTATTGCAATGAAAGTTTTGAAGTATTGTGCGAATTACAATGTAACGTAAATGTAAATGTCTATTTGTCTGCAAATGTTTGTTTATCCGAAATCATGTAAATATCTGTTTATCTAAAATCCTACGTGCATGTTTGTTTACTCATAATTTCACGTGAATGTTTCAATTTATTGAAATCTGATTTAAATGTCGATTTGTTCGAAATTTGACATGAATGTCTGTTCATTTGAAATCCGGCATGAATCTTGCTTATTTGAGATTTCCTCAACTTGCATATTTAATTCAAAGATAAATAAAATATTCAAACTTGAAGCGATCCTTTTTTCTCCTTTCTTCATCTAAACATTAATTTTGTCTTTCAATCACTTTTTTGCTTCTTTCCATTATTCTCAGTTTACCTTTTCATTTTTTTTATGAATAATTAATTAAACGAAACAAACAAATTTCCATAAAGTTTCTGACAAGAAAATTTTGCAACGGAAATTTTTGGTTTTCAGAAATTTGCCATTTATTTGTTTATTTTCAAAACAATACTTGACAAGTTTTTTGTAATTTACAAGTAATAAATTATTGAGAATACTGAACAATGAAGCAAAATAAACATGGGTGATTGGCAACGGAAAATATGGAGGAAAATTATTGATAATGTCAACAATGTTCATCTTTTTCTGAAGTTAACGTGGTTGTACCGATTATACGAGGTAAGCTAAATTTTTTATTTCTAAGACTTTCTCTTACTTTTCAAATTTCACCGATATAATTGAATTATAAATTATTTAAAATTCGAAATTATTGATAGATCGAAAATAAGGCTTTCAATTTAGGCAAAGCATTTTCGCCAGAAAATTCATTCCCAATCTTTAGTATTTACTACTTATCAGTTTTTCTTTATATCAAAAAAAAAGAAAAAAAAAAAGGAAAAAGAATAGAAAAATAAGCAAAATATATTTTGGAGAAAAAAAAGATATATTTTCGAAAGTATAGAATATGTCGATAAATATCCCGCTATTCTTTGATTTAAACTATTACTAGTAGTTTCAAATATTGGACTGATGATAAAATAAGTTTTTCTGATGTAGAAAAATATACGTCAAGAACTGTCCTTAAAAAGAAAGAAAAAGTTTTAAGAAATTTACTTCGCTAAATATTGAAAAAATTCTTATTAATCCAATTAATATATTTTAAACCTCTAATTTATTGTTGAAACTCAGTGATGAACTTTTCAGCTTGGTATGAAAATTGAAATCAGCTATGCTGAGCTAAAAAATTGTTGTTCATGTTTTTGATGATTTAAATAAATTGAAAAGATATTGCAACAAAGCATTAACATATTAAATTAAGCATTTCTGTGAATTGTTATTAGATTTGATGTCGCTCAGATCAAAAAAGTAATTTGATAACGGTTTTGATTTTTAGGGTAATAACTTTAAACCAAGGAAAACCACCGCATGTTAAATAATACGATGATGTAGTTCATAATCCATTTTGCTAATTGTAAATCATTAAAAAAATTTAAGTGGAGAAAATGTAAACTAAAGTTGAAACAAAATTTCGAAAATAAAAGTAGAAACTATTGAGTAAATCACGAATAATTTAGCCTTTTTTTTTTAATTAAATTAATAAAATGAAAAAGACGAAATATCAAGGAACATTAAACTTCAAAGAATATATAGAAAAAAAATTATTGAAATTTGGTGATGAAAGTTGGAATTAATAAAGCGAAGTTTAAAAATTATTTACGGAAAAAATTATTAGAGTTTGAAAAATAATAGTGGAAATTAAGGAATTATTTCATAAATCTACTTCTTTGATATTCAGTAGATGTTCAATAATAACCGCTCGAACATCTTTACGTGAATAAAGAATGGAAATTGAAAAAATTCGATTTGTGATCTTTAAATCTGTGCAATTTAAATTTTTGTTCCCCAAATTATTGCAAATGGCAAGAAAAAATATGTCTGTATCAATTAAATGCAGCAAACAATTCCACTGCGATTCATTCATTTTACATTTGTTTCAGACTTATACTGTGATATTTATTTGTTTGAATTTTTAGCCATAATTAGACATTTATTAACAACGAAAAATCATTGTAATAAAATAAATCTGAAAATCAATTTATATAATTCTTGAATTAAGTATCGGAATTTATCATATTGCTTTATTTTCCCAGCTTTGCAAATTCGATTATTGGACAAATTTAAAAGTTAATTTCGTTTAAAATACTTTCAGTTTTGATTTATTTTGTATTTAAAGTAGTATTTAAATAGTTTTACTTCTTAGTGGTATATAAATTGACATTTTTTTATTTATGTAAAAAGCCTTTAATTCCAATTGTGTTATTTGGAAATGTTACTGTAAAGAAAATTTTCAATTGCTAGATTAAGTTGAATTTTATATTTTCATTAAAAAAAGATGACATGTAGTAAGTATACGTATGAAAAATTTCAAATATGCTGCTTTTAGCTTCAAATAAGATCGGCATTTAAATCAGTAAAGAAGAAGAAATGATTTTTTACTGATTCTATTAATTAATTACCATTTTATCACTACTACAGATTGTTTTTTTTTAAATGGTTGATTTAAATCAATTGGAATTAAAATTTGATCATTTTAGAAAAATAACTTTTAGCTTTATTTTATGCTCCCAAAATCTTTGAAATATTGCAAAATCGATTTATCTTTGACCAAATTGTCTAGCGTAGTCAATAATGAATATTTTGGAACAAATCAAATATTTTTCTTAATTTCGGATGGCAAATTTAGAAAACACCCACATTCACACAAAAAAATGTTTTACATTAATTTTTTTTCTTCTGAAATTATTCTTCAAATTACACTTTCAATATGAAAACCAAATAAGTTTTATATCATGGGCAAATTACTGAATAGCGCGCTACTTTCGTTACATTGAAAATATTGAAAGCAAGAAAAATGACAGTAGATGGACGTAGAGATAAGTCAATTTTTTTTTTTTTTTTTTTTTAAACTTTAAACACCAAACTTTTTTTTTTCAGTATATTTTCGAGCTTTCATAAGATCGAAACTTTAAGACTGAAATAAAATAAAAACAAATTGAAAATTCTGATTCGCAAAAATTAAATGAATTTATGCGACTTATTTATTTGCCACATGAAATTCAGCAAAAGTAATAAAAACTGCTTCTTGTCTTCATGTGAAAACGTTCACTTGAATTTCTTTTCTCATTTCTACCTTTATATATAATCATTTATTATTTTCAACATGTTTGCTTGTTTTCATATGATATTTAACGACAGAACTTGACAAATCCCAGTAAAATTATCAACTTTTTTATAAAATTTAATTTTAAAGTTTCAACCTTGAAAGTTCGAGAATAAAACGAATTAAAAAACAAAGTATTTTGTGACAAAGTATTCTGTTTTCCAAACACGTAAACTGCTATTGTCATACGTATATTGCAAGCATTTATTTGATGAAATAATGCTCTTAAAATTGAAAGTAAAATTTCTCAGAAATGCAAATTTGTTAAAAAAATTTGGCATTTATCATTGACTTTTACAAGCATTAAGCAATTTTAAAAATTTTCAAAGGACAAAATTTGTACTGCAAAAAAATTAATTGAAAAAATTCTGATTTATAAAAATTTTTTTTTTTAAATTTCAATTGCATTATTATTTAAAGAAATATATTTAAATATATTAATTTTTATCCTTGTTGTGCTCCAAGTTAATTCCAGTAATAGTATAATCGCTACATTGAATTTCATTATCTATTCCTATAAATAAAATTCTTTAACGGTTTTCCTAAAAAATTATTTTTTCATAAATTGAGTGCCAGTTGATAATGCAAAAAAAAAAAAAAAGAAAAAGATTTTTAGTAAAGATTGTCTCAAAATGAATGAAAAAAGAAAGAAAAATAATTCGATGCGTTTAACTGTTGACAAGAACAAATGAATCAGAGATTTAATAATATCACATTATACTCAAACTTCTTTGAAAGAAAAGTAAATTTGCAAATAAGCTGTAGTAAATTCGAAGCTAGATACAAATAAAATGATAAAAGTATTAAAAACCGATTTTTTATCATTTTTCCCTTTTTCTCTTAAACCATCAAATTGGCTTTGTGGTTTTAACACGATTTTTCAGAAAAAATAAAAAAATAAAAAAGAATCAGTGATTTTCAATACATGATTAATTGAAAAGTCTTTGAATTTAAATATTTCATGGAATTTCTTATTTCATTGCGAATGAAAATTTGTGCCATTTCATCATTCAATATACAAAAAATTTAGTTGATACTGGTAAGCTGGTTTTAAAGTTTTAAAGTTCCTTAAAATAAATGATGTTATCAAAATCATCTCTACTGTCATCATAAGACATTAACATTACAATACAAATATTTCTCTCTTTTTTAGCACTTTAACATCTATTACTAATTGCTTTGTTTTCATCTTATATTATCGAAAAAATTACAAAATAAAAAAGAAAATGTCAACTTTTTGAAAGTAATTTTATTTTTGAAAGTAATTTAATTGAAAGTAATTTTATTTTTTGATGCTGATAATTGATTTTTCCTCAAAGAAGGAAAGAATTTTTGTTTTCCAAGCATCGCTCTATAAGTGCTGATCAAAAAATTTTTGAAGATTCTTTGAACCATTGGAATTTCTGAAATCAAAATTCACAAAAAAAATTTCCTTTTGCAGGAAAAAACTACAAAGTTGGAGCGATAATTGAAATGATTAATTTATAGTTTCTGCAATATTCAAACTGGGGATACATTTAATTATAATCGAATCCTACAGCACTTATTTACAAGTTTGCAAAACAAATAGATGAAAATTAGGAAAAAAATTCTAAAACGATTCATTTTTTTTAAATGCAAATTTTCACTTACATTGCTGCAACTTGCATTTTATATGATAAATTGAAAAAATTATTTTTCAAGAAAAAATTAGATGTGAAAACAAGCAAAACTTTATTAAACAAAAACGTTGCTTGTGATATTGAAACTTTTATTTTCAAAAAGTTTGGCAATACAATAATTATTTAAAAAAGATTTTTGGAAGAAAAGCATTGTTATTGTTTTATACATATTAATTGGTTGAAATAATATTTGTAATTTGAAAGTAAAATTAATCAAAATACACAAGTTAATTTACTTATTTTCAAAAAAATCACAGCTCCCTTTCCTAAATTTATTTATTATTGTAAATATGAGACCATTTAAGCTAAATAGCTAAATTAAAACGAATTCATATTTTGAATATCGAGTTATAGACAAGAAAATACTTTGACCAAATAATTAAATTGAATTCATACGTCAATTTATTGGATTACTAATAAAAAATATTTTGGCAAAAGTAACTAAATTAAATTAACTAATATTTAAACATATCAAATTGCCAGTCTCATCACTAATTATTGATTGTAAAATTATTCTTATCACTTTGTTTTGCAGTCTTTGTAATGAGATCACTGTTAAATTCCCTAATATTTAATTATGTTGAGAATAGTTCTTCAGTATTCAAGAAATTCGAATATACGATGAAAGTTTAATGATTGTTGCGAGGCTTTTTATTTTCAAGCACAGCAATGTGAAAGTAGAATAATTTGATTTAACTAGAAAGATTTGAAGGAAAAATGTATTCTTAAAATTATACCCGAAGTGAAAAAAAAAAAACAATCAATGTAGATCCAGATATAGAAACTCACTCAACAAATTCAGACCAATAAAGTGTTTTATCACTTATCATCAGTGTGCTGATAAGGAGATAATAAAAAGTTCGTGTTTTATATACGAAAATAAATCATCTTTTGAATTCTTAAAATGGAAAAGAATTATGGTACGCATTAATTGCTGATTTGTTAAATGAATATTGAAGTATTTCTATTTCAGTGCCATCTGTCCATTTCAAGTTAATATTTTTTAGTTCATATATTATTTGCAAAGTCGGCGGAAGATATCGCTATAAAACATTCATGATTCTCATTTCTGAAAACAATTTTTCACGTTAAATTTCAAAGTAAGCAATTAAGCAAGTATTTAATTGCTAGAATTTATTCATGGTAATAATTTAAGATGAAATTTCCAGTTTAAATTAAAAAAATTTGATACAAAAGAGCAAGGATTTTGTGCTTTAATAACGAACGTAATTGATAGATGAAATATTTCATTCGCAGCATAATTCCCATCTGTTCGTTGAATTTAATCCAAAACTTTCGCGATATCAAAGTTATGTTTTCTCGATATCGTCGAGTGAATACCATTAAATTTTCAATTTAGCAATGATTGCCTTCCAGCTCTCCTTTCTCACCTCCAGTAAAAATTGTAATAATACATCCTTCAAGGGAAATAAAGTGATCTGACCAAATTAACCATAAAAAAAAAAAAAAAAAAAAAAACATCAACTCGATGTCTCATCATTGAGAGATAAAAAAATGAGGCAATATTTTATTATTCAACCATAAATTTAGCTGATAAAGAGAACATCACAGACAAATTCATGAAAATAAATCGAAGGAATATACACTAGTGACATATGGATTCGAATGCAAGCTTGATTTCATTAAATTAAGGAATTCCAATTTCTAGACACCTGAAAAGGCTATTCAAATGATCAGAGCACTTGAAAAAAAGAACAATTGCGGAAAAAAGTGGGATAAGAAAATGAATTATGATTCGATGTGAAGTCGTACATCCAAAGAGGAAAATAATGACGATCTAACTATGAATAATGGCAGCATTAAATTATTGGCACAATTAAGTTTTGTACTATGGCTATAAATAAAAAAGACAATAATGCCCGCTTCCAATTTTTTTGACATCCATGCAAAAAGCTGATGGCTCATCAAACACTGCGGCGATTTTTCAATGCTAAGAATCAGAAATAAAATAACAATTTCTTAAATTAGTTACGTCAAGTAAAATTTTATTTTCTAATTGATACAGTTGGTCCAACAATATTACTATCTAGAATTCAGTGAACGGCTTACTGAATGAGTTCACAAACTTGAACATACTCTCAATATATCTCAGAGAAAAAAGATAGAAAAGAAAGGCATTCACGCATAGAACTAATTCAGTAATAAATATTATGAGAGAAGAAAAAAATGTTACAGCGAAAAACGGTCTCAGAATGAGGCAGCTCGTCGAATACATCGCTAATGAAATCGTAAAGAAGGAAAATACCGGCAGTATTGTAAATTACTGATTGCATTTCTTCGAGAATTAAAATATACACTATAATTATCATTGTTTAGATAATCTTTTGAGAATTCAACTAAGTTTCAATCATAAATAATTATGGACAAGTTGGCTTATTGATTCCGATATTTCCTTCTTTTCATTCTAAATTGAACAGAAACTAAACTAAATTCGAAAGAAACAATTAACAATGATCATAAACAGCTGAATCCAAAGTACAAACCATACATTCGTTCGAAGATCTAACGATGAAACAAAATGTGATTTTTGTAAAAATTAGCAACAACAGAAATGCGTAAAATTCTACGCTTGCGAGGTAAGCATTCAAGCAACCACTTGCGAATTGTTTGCTGCTGCAGGTGAAGATGGACATCGTGGTGGCGGATAGGGCGGCGGCGGTGGCAAATCCAACACCGAATGTGACATAATCCAACTGAATGTAAATAATATATGTACAATAGCATTGCTATGAAATGGTGGAAATGTACAAATTTAAGGGTCTTTTTTCTATCCAATTCTTGAAATCTCGAGATTTGTCTTTAGACAAGCATGCACTCTTCACTCACTGGTATCAGCGGACAAGTATATCCACCCTTCTTCTCATTGTCTCGGACTGCTCGTCCTGCTCTGCAAATGTTCAAAGTGCGAACAACGGCTGCAAAAGGCAATGTACTGAAGTAGTACTTTCGTCTACTTATAAACTCTAGATACTGCAAGCCTTACTAAGAATCTTTGGCCGGAATCACTTCAGACTTAATTTACAATACTTTACTATCCAAAGTGATTCCTAAAAAAGATTTTCCCGGATGAACATTTTGTAATAAGGTAGCCAGAATTCCTTGGCACAGAAAATTCAAAATCATTTCTAAATTTCATCCCTTAGAATAGATGATAGAATTTAAATCCTTATTTACAGTCGTCACTTATATTTGCCTTGTAATGGACTATAAATTAATCAGAAATACAATACGATCCGCTTGCTTCTTATCATAAACAGAAGTACGGAAGGACGACAAGTAAAGAGTTTTTCTGATCGAAACTATCAAACCGTCAGAACACTACTGTAAAAATGCATCAAAAATAGAAACAGAACTCGAGATTAAGAGCTATTTTTTCTTATTTTGGTGCATTCTTTAGTAAATAAGAAATCTATGTGTCATCAAATTTATAAGACTTCATGCGGATAGCACACATCAATATTATGGTGAATTTAGACAGAAATAAAAAAAGCCTGCTGGAAGCCCGAGTGAATAACAATAACAGATAGAATTGGAATATTCATGCCAAATGATTCAAACAATTACTTTAGGTTGTGCAGCACCAAAATCGGATCTTCATTAATTGATTCACAATGTGGTCACGATTAATCGATAAAGTGGATGAAAATGATAAAAAATTAAGATATTTACCTCATCTGATTTCGACCAGCAGCATACGGTGAATAATAACAGCAAGAAGGTGGTGAAAGATCTGGTACATAAAGTTCTCGATGATATACTGGTGCCCAGGTAGTAGATGGCCCTGTAGTGTACACCATCGTCGGCCGAGAATCATAAATAGTTGAGGTAAAATGTGGTGAAGCTGTAACCAAGACGGATGATGAAAGTTCCTGACATGAGGATGGTCGCTGTAATTTTGAGTCAACTGTTATGGAATCATCCAGTACTGCATTCAGTGAAGATAACATTGGACTGGATACAGATGGCACATCAAGTCGAGCAGTAGAAGAATTCGAGTTTGAATTTGTCATTAATTGAGCGCAAGATTCTGAAGAGAGGACTGATTTGTGGGTAAAATTATGCAGAACCCTATTTCATCACGTATGGAAAATTCCATTAATGACTGACCTGTTAAAAATTTAAATCATATTTTACAAAACTTCATTCTCAGTTACCTTGCTGATGTTCTTGCCACAAGGCTCGCATCATTGGATACTGTCGGATACGACTATTCAGAGTCATTTCTTCGTGATCACTAGTAGGAGGATGTCTCGCATTCAGGCCATCTTTTGGCATGTTATTCGGATGCGGTGGACTCGTCACTGCAGTTTTCTGTGCACAACGTGGACGTGTCTGCTGAAAAAAAATTTTCGAAGAATGGAAATGGAAATCGTCAATCAATAAAAATTGAGGAATCCAGCTAGCTCATGTCAAAGAATCTAAATTATATCTTGTTTTTAAATAATATTTCAGATCTGACCCATCGATTTGTCGCTAAAAAAGAAAGATAATTACGTCAAGATTCATTAGGGATGAAAAAGTACCTGGTAGATAGCACGTTCGTAAGGAGGTGGTTGTTTTGTATAAACAGGACATCGTGTTCCTGGCGATGATTGTGAATGCTTGACTAAAGCTGTTGCAGTTGATGATGGTACCGAGAGCTCATCCTTCAATTAAATGAATTTTACAAGGTTTGAAAAAAAAATCCTTAACTTGGAAAATTTTAAAAAAAAAAGAAAAAAAATACTAAGCACAATTTGTTAAAAAATGTTTGGATTCAACTCCGATATGTTCAAAAAAGCAAAAGAACTCACATCATCGATATAATGTTGAGAATTGTGTGCCGGCATACTTTGCACACGACTGATTCCTCGAACGGCAGTAGAATACGGTGGACGTTGTCCATGACGTTTTTGAAATAAGCCACCATTGACTCCTGTATGTATAATGGGTGGTGTGCAAGAGGGTGAAGGTCGAGATGATAATCCCCCAAATGGCAAATGATACGAAGTAGTAGGTACTGACGTTAACGGAGATCCCGATCTTGCACAAATCTGCAAAGAATAAATTCACTATAGAAGTTCCCGCGAGAGAGAGAGAGAGAAAAGCTATAACACAGTAATTATTCATTATTATATCATATACAACAGCAAAATTAATTAATTTATTTCATCAGTATAATTTCAGAAAAACGAGTAAAAAAATGCTAGTTAAGAAATTGTAAATTATTCTGTTTCAACTACGCTCAAAGCAGTAAAATACCTGATAATGGAGTTTAGGTTCGGAGTAAGTAAGATGAGTGGATGTTTCAAGTGGACAAGAAGCAACAGCACCAGAAGGACTAAGACCAGTTACAGTAATCCATCTTGGCTTCATGTTCGGATTTGGATTTGGTCGATGGAAAGGAATTTGCAACTTATTTTGTGCATGAAAAGCTTCTAATGTTTCATTGTATTGCGGAGGTTGTTTCAAGATCACATCCATCGTTAATTCAGTTTTTTCCGTCTCTTCGCAATAATCCTTAAATAAGATAATGATTTTTCACTTATTTATCTAAGGAAGGAAAGTGCGAAACGAATATGAGCAGAATACTAAGTTTTGAAAATGCTTTAAGAGTATTTTACAAAAATCGTTTTTTGTCGAATTAAATGAAATTATTAAACTTCAATCTAATCACTTCTCGAACAAAGCTTCCTGTCAATATTGGCCAATTTATAGACTTTATCAAACCTTCTGACTGCAAGACCCCACTTTCGTTTGAGTTATTGGCATGACAATACTATTTGTGCCATTTCTTGTATCGTTATCTGTGAATGATGGCTTCTTCAAGATAGGATTCACGACATTATCTGCATGTGCTATTCCATCTTCTTTATCCTGTACCTAAATTTTGCTAAGTTTCATATCAACAATGGCTAAATTTAAAATATTACAAAATTTTTTAGAATTACAGCCTTTCTTAATTCACCAACTTTTGACGAATAAATAAAATTAATAATTTAATTGTTAGCGGCTGCTGAAGGCTATTGCAAACAGAATTTAGCTTTAATGAAAGACAACTCACTTCTTTCATAGATGTTACATTTCTTGTAACAGAACTGTTACAAGAAGTAGAAATTGCTTTTTCGTCTGTTGTTTCAGTAGTCTTTTTCGATGAATTTGCTTCTTTACTTCGCCTGTCACAATTTAATTCGAAATTTCATTATAATAGTAAATCAAATAAATAGATTTAAGATGGAAATGGAAATGAGAATGTTACATGTGTAAATAAGATTTCAGACTTATATCTTTTATACAATACGTTAGATATACATGTAATGAAGCATAGCGTCAATCATTTCTATTTTGTTCTGCTGCAATTCCAGACTGTTTCACTTGAAAATCTTACACATTATTCAAATTTATTATCAGGTGCAATCGCATGCGACGATGAACCAAGAAAGATACTGATGCAGTAAAGTGAGAAATTACGATAAAAGAAATCTTACGAGGAAGTATCGGGATGGTGGACGCCAAGAATATCGCTCTCTGTACTAGTCGCTTGATCTTGGGTACTGACAACAACTTCAGCAACTGCATGAATCGATGTCTTGTCCATTTCTCCAGCCAAATCTTCTACAGTAAAAGGTTGCATTTCTTCACATGAATAATCTGATACAACACCACAGGTATCAGTCCATTCACAATCTGTAACATATATTCTCATAGCTCAAGAATAATTATTCAGGACAAGATGACCTGATCCTTTATCAAACTTGTGATTCAGTTCATTTAAGTACGCATTTTATTTTTGTTGAATTTTAATTTAATTTAAACCGATTTCAGCGATATTCTTAATCAGCTTGCACTGCTATCATAATTATTATGCAATATCTCGATAAGCTGTAGATAATTTCTTATAGATCATAAAATTATTGAAATCACCTTTATCAGCTTCGCTTCCCAATTTATCGGAGACAACTCCCGATGTGCTATTACTGGAAGCACGAGAATTAAGTGATCGTCGAGAGTAGAGTGCATCATCTATGCAACGATCATGATTGCAGAATAGCGGCGAATTCATGCTTGCTAAACAAGTGGAGATCATACAGTAACATCACTTGAGTTTCTAAATTTTACATCGAATTAAATTATTTGGATTTTTTCCCTGTGATTTGAGCTGTAAAACTGCACACGAAACAAAAGTATATGTAAAATATATAAAATTATCTTATTCTCATGGGATTACCGTTTATGAGCATTCTTGAACTGGCAACTTGTTATTCGTACAATCAGTATTCTAAGCTTTAAGACTTTAAAATTTAATGTTTTGAGAAATCAACCGAAACGAATGAATTTGCATGAATGATAAATTTAGTAAAATTAAAACAACTCACTGGGACGATTTTGACGATATGCAAACTGGTTGTTGATAAATAGAGTGACTTGATGAAAAGCTTTGCAAAATTCTAACAAATATCGAGCTTTATCTTCAAACTGAGCATATAATGATAAGCTAACACCATCGACACCAGTTATTGTCACTTTTCTTTTGTCAAAGCTCAATTTTGCTATACGATTCCATTGCAACTTACGCAGTGGAATTCTCTCCCCATCGTTGCCGACATCTGATGTCTCGATCCCCCTGGATATATCGAAGAGTTTGAGAATTTGAAAAATCGAAATGCAAGGGAAAAAGGCGGGATTTCTAAGACAATTTAATTTTTTTTGAAAAAAAAAAAAATTTACTTCGGGCTAATTCCAATAACTGCATTGTCGAATGTGTCCATCTTATGTCTTCGCAGTCCATACAAATGACAATTCAATGCGAACGGCGGTCTGTAATTACACTTTTTTTTGTCAAACTAATCTGCAAATTAACCGAGAATTTGTAAACTACTCATTTTAAAATGTGATAGTGTTCAGGGCAACTCAAGCATATTATCATACAAATGAATCTTTTGGAATTTAACACTAATCTCTAACAGAAAAAAGAAAGAATTAAAGAACAGACTAACCTAGAAGCTTGTTGACAATATTCCATTACTGCATCATTAGTTGAGCATGTTCTAAGATCTTCGCGAACTGCAGGCATGTTTCGTCTCACAAAATCCAAACCATGAATATTTACTACCCAGAGAGGGAAATATCGCTCAGCTCGAAAAGATCTGCAACAAATTATTTACTTTGTTAAAATATATTCAAAAATCGTAAATATAAGGATGATCTTGTTTTAATTAAGTGCGATTGAACAGCGTTGTCCGAATGGACCATTTGGAGTTGTTGATTTTGAAAAATTGAACAGTCTAGATTATCAATCGAAATAATTTAAATTACATATTTACAAATGCAATCAGCAAAACTTTCATGCATAAAATGTCAATCAAATGTTTCTATTTTTGATAGTAACATTTACCATTATTTCTAGTGACATGGTACCACTCAAAGTCTGATTTTGATTAGATTTTGCTAAATTGCATACAAATTAAGGAAAAAACAATTACAATAGATCGTTGCCATTTTCATCAGCATGCAACGCTAACGCTGCAAGTTCCCAGCAACGCTCTTCAGCAACTGAATTTGAACCTGACCATTGATCTAAGAGATTTTCACGCAGTTGTAAATAATAGTGTCTCAGAGTCGAAGGACATCTGTAAATTTCTGCATCTTAGTATAACAATTGAGGAAAAGAAAACAAAAATAGTGCATTTTAGATTCTGAACAATACAAACCTTTTATTCACATTTATTATAATTTTTCAGTATTTCTGTAGCTGTAAACCAATGGAATTTATTTGGGAGTACAAGAGATAAACTTCTTTTTTTTGTAAAATGACTTAAATTTATTTCATATCTTATCAATTTCATTAATCTGCTTCTCCATTAAAATCACTTGTTTATTTAAACAGCAACACACTGCATCCATATACTTTCTTTTTTTTTTTTTTTTTGTAACAATAACTAATTGAACTGCTCCTCGATGCCCAATTAAATCATGACTTATCATGATCAAATGAACAATAAATAATTAAATTATCTGCAAAAAACAAATAATATATGCATCATCTTACCCTATCACAGATGCTTTGTCCACATATATGCGAACTCGAAGATGAAGAGCCAAAAATGGGCGACTTTCAACAACAGTATTCTGAAATCAATTCAACCTTCAATCTATAATATTTGTTAATCTTCAAATTTTTCTGAACAAATCATTACATAATGCTGATTGATTATATTTATAAAAAATAATATAAATTCCTAAAAAGACTGCACCTGATGATCATTTCCTAACAATGTATGTATAAAAAGCAGCCAAACGCATGCATAAATATGGTATATTAGACTTATACTAAAAAAATGTAAATGTTCGTTTTTCCATATAACATTTCAAGCTCTTCATCGATTGATTTGAAATTTTGATACAAACTGCATTCGAATAGACGCGTGTTTTTATATAAATAAGGCGCGCATTTAAGAACTTTCGGAAATTTAAGATTTTGAACAAACGAACACTTACATTTTCATTTATACAGACGTGAAGCGTGGCCAAGTCCAGTTAGCTACTATAAAATAAATTTTTTGCAGGACTAAAAATTTTCTTTTCAAATATAAACTGGGAAGAATACGAGCTATATATATACGTATATAAGTGCTTTTTGTGTTGATTATGCAGCTATGAACAATTTGAATAGCATGAAAACAGTCAAAAGTTAATTTTAACGACAATATAAACTACAAAAATAATTTTACAGAAACAATTTAAACAACGAAAATAATATATACGTGTATTCATTCTTAAATTTGTTTTCTCAAATGAGGATATCATTGAAAGAGCGGCAAAAAATTATCTTAAGTGTATAATAACCAATTAAATCAATGAGTTTAATCTTTTTAGTGCAATTAGAGAAAACGAATACTGTCCGTGAATGAAGTACAATACAACAAGTGAAATAGGACGTCGCATTTGACGGATTTTGACGGATCCAAAATAAATAATGCAAAGTTCAACAAAATACGAGAAAAATACCCTTTTTAACGTTGACATGTAATTATATTTGATTATTTTTCTGAATATAAAGTTTGGACCAATTTTAATTTTAATTTCAATTAGTATGCTCATGCTCTGTCCTTACGATCTTCATCTGCGTGAATTCTAATTTTCACTAACCCATGCATGCGATATTTTCCATTGTTTCGGAGCATATTTCGCTATTTTTCGACTTGGATCGAGAAAAAAATATTCATTTCTCGGTCGGTCGCCACCGATACCTTCAGAAGGTGTCCGAAGAGCCAAACCAAACAGTCGTTTCTCATTAAAACCAAGATAAGCACAACAACATAAATAAGCATCCTCCACACGACATTTCACCTGAAAATCACTTTTGAATAGATTTTTTTTTAATTGCAAAGATAAATTTAAAAAAAAATAATAAGGATTAAAAGCTCAACAGTTTAAATTAAATGAATCTTCAATAAGCAGGTGTGTATTAGAAATAATTCTATGAAAGACTGATTGCTGACAAAAATTAAAAATTTTGAACAAAAACATAGAATGATAAGCGATAAAAGCTATTTCTTACGTTGATTCTGATATATTTATTTTAGTAAGCCTGACTGTGCCAGCAACGTAACTGAGTAATAACAATAAGTAAAATTCGATGCAAATAAATATTTCCACTAACAAATTATTTTCTGATATTTCCACTTTTCTTTTTTGCACAATACTACTTTTCATAATGAATACGAGGAAATGATTTTCGAAAACAACTTACAAAATAAAGCAATTTGCTTCATTTTATTAAACTCTAAAGTTTCGTGCAAGAGATGAAAGACCATCAAAAACTAGATTTATTCAATTCAATTTGACTCGTGGCATAATAAATGCACAATCTTGTTATTTTCATTAAATACAAAGGAATAAAAATAGTATGTCAAAGATTTTTCCTTATTTTCTTTTAATAATATATCGTAATGAACGATTAATTAAGAAAGAACAGATGGCTCAGACAAATTAAACAAGTCATGTCTTTCACATCGAGAAAAGTGAATCTATACGATTCACAAAAGAATGCTTTATAAATGATCGAATGAAGTTCGAAAATATCTTTGCAGTATTGTTGTTGAGGGAGGATATGATCCGAAAAGTTCATAGTTCATCGAAATTTGAGTCCCTCAGATCATTCATACTGTAAGAATATTGAGAGAGAATAAAATACTAACATGTACAGCAAGAGTGATGGTTTCCTTTGTGAGAGTTTGCACCTGAAGATATTTGTAACCAGATGGGATTGTTGTACGTAATGATGGAATAACTTTGACATGATCACTGTTGAAATGATGAAGATTCTCGGAACTGTGGTTCCGTACGTCCGGTTCAGATAGACGTCGTTCGGAATCACTACTTAAAGGTGGTACTCGAGAAGAAGAACAGGAACTGGAACCGTTGTACGAATTCACTTCATCACATTCCGTCATTACTTTTTTGGTTTCTTTTTGATAATACTATAAAAATGATTGATCGGCAATTAATGCAACGAATTACATGATCTTTCTCGAAACGAAATTTTATTATGCAAATACAACCGCAAAGTCTTTTTCTTATTTCCTTCTTACAATATATGATTTCAACAATGCTATGTGCAATTACAGAATATTTAAAACTCAAATATTACAAATAAATTTGGGAAAAGTTTGCGTCTGTGTCTTGCGAACAAAATCTAAATATAAACAAATGTATACTTTTTAAAAACAGCATATATAATAATTGTGATAAATATGAAACAGGTAAACACTATTCATCTTTATGATTTGATCCTAAATCACTTAATAATAACAACAACATAATGTTTTGCAACTTTTTTCAGTAACAACAAAATGAAATTTTTAATTGTAATTTTCCAGAAGAAATGAATGTTTTGAAGATGATAATAATGAGAAAACGGAAAATACAAGCAATGCGAACAATTTTCTATAAATTTCTCATTCAATATCTGAATGTAAATCAGTCACTGAATTCCCGGTCTTCATTACTCAATATTATTCAGTACAAAGAACATAAAATTGGAATTCAGCATTATCTACTAACAGACTTGATCGTTTTCATTTAATCGATAAATTTAGAATCGATTGAATTTCTTTTAAAATTACTCAGTGATACGCTATATAATATATAAATATATCTAAATGAAGCTGTGGAAATACTTTGAACACTTCAAGAGAAAGCTTTGTAAACATAGCTGCCTTAGTTGAAGTAAAGCAATATCTCAATATGCAACTCACTGCAACTTCAGTCTAAGGAATCATCTGATTTTAATCGTTAAAATGAATTAAACTAAATCCATAAAAAAAATAAATCTGCAATTAAATAATTCAGTATTCAAATGAAATTCATATAGAACGATCTGAATCAATATTTCAACTTAAAAGCATGCAAAACATGTAAAAACAATAAGCAAATGAAAATATTTTAAAAAATCCATTCTTAATACTCATAAAAGTAATAGAGATAGCTTTTAATAATAATGATATGAAGAAATAACTTAAGCGATCTTAAAAGGAATATAGACACGGAATTAAAAAATTGAATCTGTAAAAATTCAAAAATGATTTTGCTGACGAATGCTATAAAAAAACAAGCAATTTATTTTGAAATGAATTCATCCAACAGAACGGAAGAGAAGAAAGCAAAAAGTGAGGTCAGGAGGGGAGTTCACATTTCAGAGATATGTCATAGCCATTCGAGGTCAAATGAACCAATCCTTCTAACACCTCCCTGCCAACGTCCTCCCACATACCATACTACACGACCTTGATCAAACACATCCTTTTTTTTCTGTTCGAAATTATTTCACTTCAACATCTACTCCTGCATTCCCGAAAAACACAAATTCCGTTAACGATGATGAGCAGCAAGTAAATGTGAAAAGAAAGTAATGCCATCAAGATGTCATCAAAAGGTGAATATGTTTCACTTCATTACAAAATTTCTGAGGAAAATTATCCAAAAGTTACCAAAAATCGCCCCGAAATATTTTCTTGAGAATATTTCCCATTGGAAAAAAAGGCAAGTGATGGTTTGCAGCACAAAAAATGGTACTGGCCATTAATAGATTAACAGTTCATTTCAATGGCCAAATTATGTACAAAAAGTTAGTGATATGTATTTCATAAATGATAAAAAAAATAGAACTAGTGAAGAGAGGCATCAATTTAAGACTTCCAAATTTGATATTAAAATAATTAGTGTAGAATCGTGGATCCATAAATATTCTACTGAAGTTTATGTCATTATGTCAAGTACTTCTTTGAAACATTCCATTACTTGCTGCTCATTGTGTCAAATCTAAATTTCGATTCAAACATTTCAAATCTTATAGATTTTATAGAGAAATGGCCGATCTTGATTATGAAAAAGTCGCAACTTTATAATTTATTAACTAAGGAGAATCCGATTTTCATTTTCAAAATAACTTGAATATCTGAAATGTTCAATTACTACCTGAAAATTTATTCAAATAAAAATATACAATTAAAAAAGAAAAAAAAAAGAATTCCATATTTTAAATTATCCAAAAAAGCAAAAAATTGAAGTAAATTATCTATTATTCTTATCCAAATTAAAAAAAAATTCCGTAGTAATTCCTCAGTCCTAACATTCTAGATGAAAAAGTTGAGCATTTAACGAGTGAGAAGAGCAAATTATTAATTCCATAAAAACAGTGAGTAGTATGGATGGAAGGATTCGACGGAAGTGGACCACATTAATTAATTCCATATAAAAAACATTAATTTCATACAAAAAAGTTGAAGATTTTAAAAATGGAATTGAATCACATCATTTCATTGACAGGCAAGTGCCAATCGTTGGGACAAGAGCGGTGCTTGTAAAATAGCCATTAATATTTGGTTAAAAAAAAAAAAAAGGAAAAATAATCTTGAAATAATAAATTCATTCGTTGGACTTAATTAAACATTTCCTTATTTCTACAGCCAAGTATGAAATTTTCATGTTTTTTCTTTTTTTTGAATTATGAAGGTTATGTTCAAGAAAATAGACTTATGCACTTTTTATCGTTGCATCGAGAATAATGTGTTATATGAATATTGCACAAAGATTCTTCGAGATATCTACAACTGAAAAAAAAAAAAAAAAACTTGCATCGTTTAGTTATAGAAATAACTGACCCTAAATTCATCAGATGGATATCCGCCATTGCTAAGAAAATTGATAAGTCGATCGTTTTGGCAAATGAATCAATTGCTGGCACATTCATTAAATAGTTAAGAAATGAAAAAAAAGGCATATTAATTTGCTCTTGTGTTCCGAAATTTGTCCAATAAATAATTTTGAAAATAACAGATAATTCGTCAATGGAAAATTCTATTCTTGTAAAAATTCTACACTTATAAGGTGCATAGTAAATTAATTATGTAAGATTAATCGGCAGAAGTAAAGCTATGCATATACTGATAAGGTATGTAACTTTAATCGACAGAGAGTTATATGTCAAATCATATCATATCATAACATACTAAATTCATAATATACATGGATGACACATTTTAGTGAAGGTAACGCACAAATACCTTCCCTTAGTGGTGATCGAAAATGAGAAAAGGAGAAAAATAAGAATGAGAATGAATCGATTGAGTGAGTATTCAGTGTGAAATATTTATGTGCTGCTGCGAGAATAAACAATATCTTTCATGGACAAAATTTCTTCTTTTTTTTTTTTTCTTGTTTCAACCAGTTATTGAAGAAAAAGAAGAACCCGAAACTTCTATTGAAATAAACAAGCAAATAAATGAAGTTGAACCCTTCCAAGAGTATACCTGTATTACGATCTTAAGTATCGTTCAGTGATGGGTGATGCAAGTTTGAGGTCCTCGCACTTTAATACAACTTTCCTGTACATTTCTTTTTTTGGCACGATCGGACAGGTAGGATAGGTGCTTAGCAGGATAGACAGCACTGAACAAGAATTCGATAGAATTTTCAAGAAAATAATAACTTTTTTTATCATAAAAAAATGGAATAATAATATTAAGGAAGTGTTGTCATTCAAACGGAATAATGTCAAAAAATTTTTGGAGTAGAAAAATCATTTAATTAATCGGTGATCGCTTTAAAAGAAAAAGAATTTACCAGTCGATAATGTGTGGTTGAATAGAAAAAGAAAGGTATGTAAGCAAAATAAAAAAATTGGTGATAAATGAGACACAATTTCAGGAGCAGTAAAAAAAAATCATACTTGTTGCTGTTGACATTCCATAGCTTAATCACGAGTTTCAATTACTTAAATTTCAATTGCTCCTACAAAATTTTCACATCATTTCAGGTTTTTTAAAGAGAAGTATTGTAATCATAACAAATTTATCAGACATAAATAGTCCCTGTCTTCTAATTTAATATTTCTCAGCGAATATTAGACCTTTCATCTCTTCAATAATGAATGAAAAAAAAAAAAAGAATTTTTAAAACCTCAAATAATCAGGTCTGTAATATCATTGCGATTAAATTCGAAACAATTGCACAAAAAAGTTTATGGAAATGATAGTTTCGGGGAAATGAAAAAAATTTCAGGAATTTTTAGAACAAATGAATGAAGACAGAGAGAGCGGGAAAAGAGAGAGAAGAAATGCTGCGGGAAACAAATTTCAGAAAATCATCATCCAGTACCTGTAATTTCCCAACACAGAATAGAATTCGGAAGCCGGTTCTCTAATGCTAAGGAATTTCAGCTATGCACGCACTGCGTGCACACACTGCATGCACACACACGCACAAACATACGCAAACACACACCGAAGAGAAGAATTATCGAAGAGGCAAACTATTTTTGGAGTCCTTCAAACATCATCGTATCAATGCTGATCTATAAATATACACATGCATTCTCTTGAATGAGCATTTTTATGAGTTTGTGATATAAACTGATCAGAGAGAGTATTTTAATATCGGCGATTAATATCATGCAACCACTCACCATCGATCTTCTCCACTTCGAACAAGATTTGATATTGATAATATCTTTCCAATCATTTATTCTTCCAGAAAAGCCAAATTTCAGAAACACTGAAAACCGTTTTCATTAATTGCTAACTGATAAGCTATCAATAGATTATTTTCATATTATCAGTAAAGAAGCACATTCATAGTACCAGTATTCATTGCAGTTTTTCTCCTTTTTTCTCTTTTTTTCCAGAAATTAACGAACTTTATAGCCCGACTCTCAACTTTGATTTACGGATGAAAACTTTTAAAGCACTTGCGGAGCAATTTTCCCACCATCATCTTCCCCTTCTCCTTGATTGATGTTTCAATTTCTTCGCAAAATCGTTTCCGGAAACCGGAAAATACTTATGTATCTTGATCATAGCCATGATTGATGGTTTTTTTATTCTTTCAATTTCCTTGCTCTGTCATTTAAGAATGTTTTCAAATGTATAAGCTTTACCATTTAATTCAAAAAACAACAAATTGCTTCTGAATTGATTGGTACCTTTTCTTGTATATCTTTTTCTATGTTTTTCGGTAATAATTGCAACTATAGGTTTTAGTGAATAAATGATCAAATATTTTCAAAGCTCCAAATAGACATAATTTAGATTAATAATGAAATGTCCTTCGAAATATGATGAACTTGAGATAAATTCAAATTTAAAATTGGAATTTCAAGCAACCAAACAAGATTTTCAAAAAAGAAGTTTAGTGTTAAATGAGAAGCATATATCACCATTCTAACTGGATAATATTCCTTATCTTGATAATGATCATATATATATATACACCGAACCAACCAGTATTCGCATATTCGCATCAGTCTGTGAATCATCTTAACAGAAGAATGTCAGCATTGAAGCGGAAATTTTTTAACTGAAGAAAAAGTCAGAAATTTTGAAAAAAAAAAAAAAAAAAAAAAAAAAAAAAAAAAACGAAAATTGAAAGTGTAAGTAATTCTTTGAGGAATCAAAATCAGCCGCTTATAATTACTTTACGATAATGCTTATTGACAAAAACGAATATAATTTGAGATTTTGGTAATAATTTCGAAATATTTCCAAATGAAATTTACAATAACCGAATCCGTTATGATAAATGAATTTGTTACAGATACAATTATAAGTAAATATTTTAAATATATATTTGATACACGGATAGGTCAGATTGCATTCCCGATGGTTTAATATATTTCTATCATTTTATCCAACATGGAATTTGGATCATCGTCGCAGCACCCACCAACCATCACTTCATGAGCAATAAATCATGTTTTTGTCCCCTTCATCATTCTTTGCATTCCTACCGATTTTCGAGAATCAACCGTTCGAGGAGAAGGATTATGAGGAAATACAGTACTAGCAAATGCAAACACTTCTGAGTACTGTATCTTTTTGTATACCTTAAGAAAACTTTCCTTATTTCCCTCTATGAATGGTATGCACAACTGATAAATAATTAGAACTGATAACTAGTTTGAAATGTTGAATTCTTTTCGTCTCGAAGACAGTCATAAATTTAGAGAGGAAATTAAGAAGTGAAGAAGAAATTAATGAAATTAATGAAAAAAGGTAGTATTAATGGCGCGAAATTCTGAAATAAATAACACAGCAGAATTTGAACTTTTTAGATGAAAGAGAAGTGATGAATTGAATCGGAAAAGTCACTCATCCCTCATTTATATTCATACTTCATAGAATTCATAGTTTTGATACACGTACGTGAACATATGTTTCGCGCACCTGAAGTTAAAAGTCAATCCCTATATAAATGAAGATTATTGTTATGTTACATATGGCTACTTATAGCAGGTATTTCTTATCACTAATGTTCGTTGAAGCCAATATGGAATAGCAAAGGTCGATTAAATAATTTGCAACTAAAGTATTCACATAATTTCCCATAGATATCAGTAAAATTGTGATAAGTTGGTGGGTAAAGGCGAGAACGATAGAATAACAAGCGATATAAGTGCACACATCCTGTTACCACAACCAAGACATGGCAGACTTACGACACATTTCAATTTATTCACCGCATCAACATCAACACAGATTGCGGGCCGCAAGAACAGAAAGGCGGCATCAATCCAAACTATGACATTACTGAATAACTAATATCAGTTCAAGGTCAATTTTATATTGACGAAGAATTCTTGAGAAGACGCAATGTCTAGCTATGTTCAACTGAAGAATAATTGAGAAATATTTATTAATACATGAAAATTTAGTGTGTAATTTGTTGTTTGTTTAGTTCAAGGGAAAGCAAATGAATGATACAAGACTAAGGATACTTTCTAAAGTATGGACTTTGCAATTTAATTGGAACTAAGTGATATTGATTTATCTCTAGCAAAAAATAAGAATTATTCCATTTCTATTTCCACTTTTAAGATGATAATGATGATAATAGTAGGTGCAAAATCTTTTCAAACTAAATCAATTCAGCCAGTGTTTTTGATAGGACGAGCAGATTGATAAGCAATTATTAGTGAATGGAAAAAAGAAGGCAAAATAAATATGCTTTATAAAAATGACCGTCCATTTGTAACGATTAAGAAGATGAATGATAATTTTATGTTAATAAAAATAATATGCCAAAGGGGAGGTGATAAAAATAAGTTCAATAATTTACTATGTACTAATTTTATATTGGCTAGATGATATTCTGAAGATTAATAGACAATATTTAAACACCAAGTTAATTTTGCAGAAACATCACATTGCAAATATAAATGCGAAATATTTCTGACAAAATTTCAAAAAAAGATAATTTACGAAAAATCATTGCAAGTGGAAAATGATAATTGACTAATGAAAATGACATAGAAATGGTTTCGGTATGTGGCATTTAAAATGAGTGAAATGTTTTAAAAGATGTAGCTGTCATTGATAAAATTAAAATGGTAAATACGAGAAGACAACTGAATAGCACTGGATAAGAAGTTTTCGAAAAAAAGATGGAAAGTTGGAGCTCTAAAAAAAGGAAGTTGTTTGAGACGATATAGCAAACGATATTTTAAAGATACACATCGGTACAAATGCATCACACCTGTCCGATGAAAATTTCAATCGATAAGAATTTGTGATCTCATTCAACCCCTCCCCGCCATCAATACCTATCGAATCATTAACGATGGAGGAAAAATAAATAGAAATGGAAGTAACGATTAAAATACCCGATTGTAAGGCATGCGACGACGAATCAGCACATGAAATCATGAATGATTCTCGTTTGAAGAATGGGAACGAAGAAGATGATAAAGAAGATATCACAAACTGCATTCCGCACCAATCAGTAGCAACAGCAACACAGCATTATCTGCATTTTTCGCGTTTCTTTGGTTTATCATTTATTCCAACTCCTACAAACTATTCTTAACAAATTTAAAACAAACATTTAAAATGAAAAGAGAAAAGATGCAAAATTGCTCGTCATGGAATTCGATATCAGTTATCAGTTCGATACTGATATCAGTCTTCTACATTCATCACTACCTACGTATGTCTCTGAATCCATATAAATTTTGTTTTTAGTCTCATAAGAAGTAATATCAACTTTGGGAACAAATGTTCTTTATCTTCTTAAATTGTTCGGATAATGAAATCCTTGCTTTGCTTCTAATTTAGATGTCTTTTTGCACTCCGGGTCAGCTGGCAACCTCTGATACCATCAATTTCTTTTATTTATTATATTATTTCCAAAAGAGTTGAAATACTGCAACAGTATCCATCATGAGCTGTTGCAAAATTAATTATTAGAATTGTGCTGTAGTGTGTACATCATAGAATCTGTAGACTTGAAAAATGAATACAACAAAAGGAAGGGCATTAATTATTCAGTTTGTCAATACAGCACATATTCTTCCTTCCTTATTTTGAAGAGTTAACCGCTCAGAAATTTTGTCATATCTTGAAAAAATTAAGCATTCTTTTTTGAAGGGAAAAAGAATGACAGGAAAAAGAGGTAAGAAACGAAAAATCTTGAGTCATATTTTCCGCTATTTTAAGAACCCTTATAGGAATTCAAAAATACCGAGATTTTTTTCAACTTGATGATAATAAGCCAAGGCTCATAACATCTAGTAATACCATCATCTCTGTTATCGCATTATTTTCATTCAGTAGTAATATTAATGCAGTACATAAATATGTATTTCCTAATGCTCCATTCTCAGAAGTTTCTTATCAATTAAACTCAAATTTATCAAAACATATTGATTAAGCCTATTCTGTAACTTTCCTCCAACTTCGATTATTCCATTACTGAACAGTGCATTCGATCTTTCATTCTTGACATTATTTTTTTCAGATTTCAAACCTCTAATGCTTTAATAAATTTCATCCGATTTGAATATATTTCATCTGATTTGGACTATAACACATTCCAGAGTACATAAGTCTTAACAAAAGATGTATGAATTTTTTTTACTGGCATAGTCGTAAATCAACTATAGTGGATGAATACGCAAACTTAACTAGAAATTTGTCTTTTAAAAATATGCATAAGAATTATTGAGAACTTTGCACTGGGATTTTTAGGACGAAAATCCGTGGTTGAAAAAAAAATAAATTTATTTGTCAAAAACTCACAAGCCGAGTAAAACTGCTTTATATAAATTATGCCAGCAAATAATTTTAAAAAAATGTTTTATTATCTTAAGAGAAAGATAACAATTAAGAAATCTACAACACAAATTTCGCAGCGTAAAACTGCTCGAAAATTATCAAATCACCGAATGCATTGCTCACTGATTTCTTTTATCATTTCAGTCTTTATCCAATCATCGCCCATTGGATGTAACTGACATATTGCGTTAAAAAAATTTAAAGCAATAATAATGATCAAACAGAAATGTAAAAATTCCTATCTCTCCATTGGATGTATTTTTCAAGGAAAAAGGAAAATTTCATCTCAGTAAATGATGATTAAATTAATGCTCAAATTAACTGATGCGTGTATGTTGATGGATCATCTAATTCTAGTTAATCATTTAACATAGCATAATTAGACATTCAATTCACATCTCTTATTCCTTTTTGGTTGAGGCTAAAAGGAACTATTTACTGAGCTTTGGCCGACTAAGACTGGGAAATTCGATACTGAAATTCACTCAACGCAACATTCCCTTGAAAGTTAAATATAATTAATTTGATCCATTAATCACATTTAATCTATCGCTTCAACTGAGCCGAAAGATAAATTTGCTTCAAATTATCACACTTAAGATGGTGATACGTAACGATCGCACACGTACACACACCTTCAATATTCTCTGGAGATCTAACGAGACCAGGAAGTTTTCAAATTTCTTCGTATTGTTCTGTATGACCCTTGCCCAAATATGACACCCAGTTTTGCCTTCCCCAATTCTTCTCTATCCTGGTATTGTCCACACAGCGATTCAACCACAATGTTAACGTGTACTAATGATGATGAGTACACCTATTTATTTCATAAAATTTGGAATTGTACGGTTTTATTCATGTTTAACTAACAAGATGACTTACTGTAACTGAAATCGTGGATCTCAAACATTTCAGGATAAAATATTCAGGATTTAAGGAAGAGAAACAATCGATGATGTGTTACATTTGCAAAGACGTTAAGATTCATATATTGAAAAAAAAAAAGAAAAAAAAAAAAAAAAGAAAAAGAAAAAAGAATGAAATAAATTGAAGGAAGAAACTGAAAGAAACGAAAGAGCAATAAAGAAGAGGTCTAAAAGAAAGATACAAATAGGTCATCGCCAGTTTACTACCAATTTATTACATTTTCAATGATTTTACCACTATGTGCCTTAACTTCAAACAATAATATAACAGGGACTGGTTCTTCAAATGGCTTTTTTTTAAAGCAAAGAAAAAACAACCGGAACAAAATGTCATTAATTGTAAAACAGATGCTGACTAAGCTATAATCAGTGCAATACATTCCAAAACTTGGATCAGTACATCGAGGAATTTAATTCGCTCCTCTTATTGTACTCGATGAGTTGATTCGAAAAAGGTTGATTATAAGTTGTATACTGTTAGCACAAGGTAATCATAAGGAACGAGATGAATGCTATGCATACATTCTTATTTAATCATTTAATTATAGAAAAATGGTACAACTACCTATAAATCACACCATAACCATACATGATTGTTTGCACGGAATAAGAACGAATTGTGCTTCCAATGAAAAGAACTAGAAAAACAAGTTAATTACAAACAGAAACATTTTGAACCGGTTCAAAAACTATAACTTACACAAATATTCGTTTGATAGATAGAATAAAAATAATCTCGAATATCAATAATCTTAAAATATACGATAGCAGTTACGTCAATTCAATCCATACTTAAAACAAATCTTGACTTATTACAAGGTTAACCATAATATTACTCAACTAGATTTGAATTGCAAATAAAGCAAGAATGGCAAAAGAAAGAGATGAAAGAAAATATGTGTTTTTTCAAATAGGAAACATTACTCAAACTAGGCGAATCAGACAAATGAAAACAAAAAAGCTACAAAAAACCGATCATCTTTAGATAAACTTGAGAAAACGTATAAAAATGCGACTCAAAATCATTTGAGAAGTCATTTCCATGCATCGTAGAGTAAGATAGGGAATTCCTTTGGTTTGAAATGACCTTGCCACGATAAATTCAAATTAAACAACATATCGAGCGCCTGAGCACTCCTCCAAACATCTTTCTACATTATACTGCGCATTCTTTCACCACCCTTTTTCATCGCATCAATACAATATGTGCATCAGTATATTGCTATTTTCGCTCTTGAAAGGATTTCTGAGGCACAAATCCATTTTGTCCACGAAATGACTCCATTTGTCTTTTAAATATACCAAGAATAAATCCAGCTAAAGTTTTCAAAGATATTTCCCATTCTTGTGAGAAATATTTGACATAATCAGCATATGTACAAAAGTTCTGCATCTCGAAACGAGAAGGTATAAGACACAACTTAATTTGCCGCCTCAGCAAGGCAACTAGCAGCCAACATGTCATCAGAAATATACAAAGTTTATGTCAGCGAAAATTTCTTCGCATCAAACCAAAAAATGAGATGGATCCAAATTCCTTCTGAAAATAAAAAATTTGTTTATACAATACACAATAAATGAAGTAAAAAGGATGAATTATTTGTTTCTTCTAATGAAAATAAACATCTCAACCTGAATTAGCTAGTACCGGTTAATTTAGATTGAGATGTTTATTTTAACAAACAGCAAATAACTTCAATACTAGATGGTTAAGTGTATAAAAGAACATGTCTAAATAAATTTTCACATATAATCAAGAAATGAATCCTGAAACAGGTGAAACTACAATACTTAAGCAAAGATCTGTTGTTATCATTTAGTAATATTGCGAGTGCAGAAGTTCGGTCATAGTTCTTTCCCAGATCTGCTCTACATTCTTAAATATAGAATTGTTAGTCGACTTTCTGCACTGTAAAATAATTAACTTTTTAATCACTAATTTTTTCATTGTGTAATAAAATCGAAAAAAAAAAAAAGAATATTTAATCGACGGGAGATGCAATTAGTCGTATAAATATGATCTAAATTTCAAAAAAAATTAGCAAACAATACGTATATTTTTTGCAGCAAAAAGTGGAAAATTTTTTAATTTATATTAATTGATTTCAACAAAATTCTATAGAATTCCAGCCATATAAAAACCTCACATATAATATATTACTTCCGCTAGCCAGCTACCTACAGCTGAATCACATTTAACAACGAAAACAGAAGTACACAGAAAAATGGAGTCAAATAAATTACATAGAGAAATAAAAGAAAATCGGAAAAACAGCAGAACTGTTATAGCCGAAAAAATTAAGACAAACGATTAAAGTAAATTTATGAAGCAGTGAAACATATTTCATGGAGAATTTCTATGCTTTCCATACTTTCTGAGAATTTCAAGATTCCAGAAAAAGAGACCGAATCAATGGGTGAACATTTTCTGACACAGACTCTCCAGATATCAAATGTTTTTCGACCATCGCCGAAACGATTCTAGAATAAAAGATTCGAAGCATAACTATGGATAAATCAAAAAATTGTTTGAAACATTAACATTTCGGAAAAAATTTCTTTGTACCTTGTGAGATCAATATCAACAAAAACCATTCGCACAAAATCAATACTATCCGGTTTCAAATCAAGCAAAATACATAATCGACGGGATATGTATGAACCAATCGTACAAATACGAGCTATCTGAATTTCAGCACAGATTAATAAATAACCGGTATATTTTTTTAAAGCAAAAAAAAAAAAAAAAAAAAGATTTTAAAAAAGAGTTGTGAATTAAAATTTATGATCGACATATTAACTGATTTCAAAAAAATTTAAAATCCCATATATAATATTATATTTCCACTATTCGATCAGCTTACAACGTAAAGACAAGAACAGAAGTATTTCGGAAAAATGGAGTAAAAAATAAATCACATGAACTATATAGCGAAAAATTGATGTAGTAAGAAATAATGAATTAAATTAACAAATTCAGTATATCCAATTTATATATATATATATATATATAATTGAT